>CM023105.1:34269094-34535570 GCA_013103745.1 Gardenia jasminoides
CCAAATTTTATTCTTACAAACAACATTGGTCTTTATTGTTGTTTGACTTAATGAGAACAAAATTTTCTTTATTTGCATTTCTACCTTCATGAAACACAATTATTAATACTTAAGTGTCTCACATGTTTCTCTTATTTCTTAACCCTTTGTCCTTTCTAATACATGTGGTTAAAACAAGTGATTAACCATATATCTTTATGTGTATTATAAAAGGTTCAGATGGATAAGAAATTCTTTATGAGAAAATCAAGAATGAAATACAACAAAATAACTCAATCTCAATTTAATGGGACTTAAACCGATGATATAAAAAAATTCTCATTTTCAAAAAAATAAGTTAAAGCACACTTCAATACTTAAGTGTCACAAAAGAAAGCCTTTTATAAATGCTAGTTAAAACTTGCAACAATTTCTTGCATGCAAGATTTAACTACAAAATAATTAGGTTTGAACCTTACTCATGTGAATATAAGACCGGATGAGCAAAATATTAAATTGTTCTAATTCCCATATTCAACCTCTATATTAGCAATTATAACAAAATTATGAGAATAGTTTGTTCTCATAGAAATGCTAATTTAAAACTTGCACCCAAAACAAAAAAGAATGAATTCAAAAAAGCCAATAAGAGCATAAAATCATTAGAATGAAACGATGAATATAAATTATCAACCAAAATCATAACACAGAAAGTTATGAGGTTTTAATCTTGAGTTTGAATCAACCTTATGTTAATTAAAATAATAAATTCAAACTGTAGGCAAAGGTTGCAAAACATGCAAAGAATTTACATCCAATCATAAGACTAGTAATCTAAAACAATAAATTGAAGAAATAATTTGTACCCAGAAATATTTCTTAATTCATTGTCTAATTTACTATTTTATGTCAATTAATCTCACTAAAATAATTACCTCCATCCAAATAACTGTCTTAGTGAATTAATTGCAACTTAACTAGATGCCTCTTTTTTTCCTTTTTTTTTTTTTTTTTCCTTTGATCACTCAATAATATGTGAAAAGAAATAAAAATTTTTCCTCACCACCAATATACTTAAGATGTTGTGGCTACTCTAAGCATATGATGTTATAAGGAAACTTATTAAAAATGTCAACTATTCAATATGTTGACTAAAACCCATAATTTCAATCACCAACCTATATGTGATGAAAATTCACATCAAATATTTGAGATGTGTGGCTACTCAAATATATGATGTAAAAGAAAATTCTCAATATGGTATCTAGTAACATTTGAACAAATCAAAAAACACATGTCGACTAAAAATTTATTGAATTTTAAGGCAATCACTTAACTTCATGTGATTAAAGTTTTTACTCTCTATATTTGGGATAGTATGGCTATTCCCAAATACATATAAAAAAAAAAACTTTCTAATAGAAATTGTAAGTCAACTTATTGACTAGAAGTTCTTGATTTCAATTACTTTGTCATATGTGATTAAAATTTTCTATATGTACCAAATATCCTGAGATGCTATGGCTACTCGGATACATAGTATGTTAGATTTTATAAGGACATCAAAATAGCCAAACAATCTGTATGTTGACAAAAGTTAATTTTAATTTCATTCATTTTAATCACCAAACTTAATGTGATTAAATACTTTATGCATCAAACAATTGAGATGCAGGAAAAACTTTATAAAGGAAATTTTATGAAATTCAAATATAGTTAGCAACTAATGTTGATACCAAATATCATAATATGAAACAAGTAACTATAATTGTAGTAGATAAATATACTACATGATCTCATACAACAACGTGAGTATAGAGACATAAGAAATTAAACATTGAAATAAATCAATGATCATGAGAAAAATGTCTCTAAGGTTGAGAGCAAGCCCATATTATGAATTTTTAGAATATTAGAATTATGTGATTTATTAAGTAAAACCATGCCAGCATTGATTCTAATAAGAATTCAAAAATTCAATAGTCATATAAGGCCATAAACATTACTTGTCACTTGATATTAATTACTATAAACAAAATCATAGTATATTAAATTGCACATGAAGCTATATATATATCTTGATGAATCCAATATTGATAGGGAGATATTTGTGTATGTTAATTAAGGCTATTTGGACTGAATTCCTCCCATTTATTTTGCAAAAGAATTGAGTTATTATATTTGAGTTTTGTGGCATTTGCGTGCCTTTGGTGTGAAAATTGATATTTATTGGCAGAATTCCAGAAGACTTATACTTCCAGCGCAAGGCTCGTGAGAAAGGGTGTAGCTGAGTTGGTAGTTTGAGGAATTTCTGGGCTCTGTGATGTGATTCCTGAGATGATTTGGAAATCAATTTTGATAGGAAATATCTGTTAAAGGAGTAATGCAAATAAGGAAACTACTGAAACAATTGAGAAGACTTTGGGCGGGAACATCAAGGAAAGTAAGCGCTCTGGTCGTGGGAGAACCCTGAGGCATCGTGGTTTCGACTCTTGTTTCGGTTTGACGAATTGGAGCCTAATATATGGAGAACCTTTTCGGTGGATCATCATATCTTTAGCCTAGATAGTTTAATTGATAGTTTTTTCTTATATGTTTTTCTTCGTCGCAAACAGCATTAGATTAGACAATACTTTCTCAAACAATCTCGCTTTTTGTGTGCTTTTTCCGTTTTTCTGTCTTTTTGTCGTCAAACTCTTTCGCACCGTGACTTGCTTATTCTCTAGTGTTTGTTCATTATTCAAGTGAAGATTTTTCCTTGTTCATTCAATTGCTTTTTCTTCCATACTACGTAGTCACGGGTTGCATGGCAAAATGACGATATAGGCTAAATCCTTTCTAGTTGAGTAGGAATACCAAACTGGCCATATAACCTGAGATCGCTCTAATTATCTATTTTAATTTATACGCTCATGGGTATTTAATTATTCTCTATTTTTCCTGAGTTATTGTTTGGATGTTGAATGAATAAGGCTGTTATTCAATTGTCTAAATAATTTATAGCCATTAAGGTTCAAGGCTGTCGCTTTAAGCATCTTGATTAGTGGCAAACGAGACAATTTCACCGCCAATAGCGGTCTAACTGGATCGGAGTAATTAATCTAGCCTAAATAAACCCGCATGTGTGTTTGTTATCTATAATGTCTTCTTCTAATTTAATGTGACTACATTAAATCCTATGAGCATCTCTAGGGTTGTCTAGTTCACAAGAGTAGTTTATGAGCCTCTGGACTACTATAAAATTAAGAAAAGATTGGTGGTTGGTGCATCATTTGACCACTATAACCAATTTATTCTGGGACGATGAATATTTCTATGAATCTGGGATCAGTTGTGTGCATCGGTACCAAGATTCATTCCTTGACTAGGTTGTTTTAATTAATTGTTTCTTATGTTATTTGATTCTTGCATACTTCTTAAGTAGAATTTTAGCTTTTATTCTTTTTAATTATTTGTTATCTCCTCCAAAAGCCCCCCATTCTCTCAGAGGAAATAAATCACCCAATCCACGAGGACACGAACCTTACCGCCATTATACTTGAATTTATATTCTTAGAGTAGGTATTTTATTTTTTGGCTGTTTGACATCCACCAAATATAGTAAAGTATATGGTCACCAAGATTCTTTACCTGAATCTTAATATTTATTAAGACATGTATCGAACATTCAACTATGAAATTGAGAGTTGTGACCATGCCAAATAATCAACATATGATATGATTCGTGATAACATAAACATATATATGGGATTTACCATTAGTTCTAATTATTGAGACAATGGAACTCCATATCCCATGACTAACTAGATTCGATCTGCCATAACATTATCAATCTTTGCAGCTTCATCGATAACAAATAAACCATGAAGTTATGGCTAACAACATGGTTAGAAGGTGGCTCGATACCACAAGTAAAACTATATATGTACATTTAACATGTAAAACGCGAGCGAAACTAAACGACTACTTCTAACCATTATTGTTAAGCACCACATGCATTCGCGTTCAGTTACATTGCTTCCTATGTGCCAGTGCCAGTAGAGATTAATACTAGTTCTCCTTTGTCTTCTCTCTTTATTATCTAAAGTGTCAAAATATGTAGAAGAAGAAAATACATAGAAGAGAGATTTAGAGTAAGGGAGTCAACCTATGCCTAACCAAAGGCCTTAGTTTGATGGAATGCCAGTTATTTATAGACTAGATTAGGGACCTTACTGCAAATATCAACATCCCGGGTTTCCTTCCATCAAGAAATCATACCATAATTCATAACTGAAAATAATATCTTTGACTATTTAATTGATTTGATTGGTGATTTGATTGAGTGAAATATCAATCACAGAATGTACCAATCAATTACCATTAAATGAGAGATATTCAATCAATGATTGACAAAATATTAATCAATTCAAGATATCAATCAATATCAATCAATTAATCAATCAACCATGTGGGTCATAATTGTCTCTAAAATAGGCTAGTCTTACAAGGAAAGCGTAACATAAGCCAGGAGGAGCTAGCACAAGTTCTCAGGAAGGTAAGTGATATATAAAGACCTGGCAAAGTCTAGCCAGCAGTTGGTTGTAAGTCAATGTGCCATCAGAACCAGGTTCATTTCCTTCCCAGAAAATTGCAACTTTGTCGCCATCTCCAGAATCGATGATTCGATTCAAACAATTGTAGCAGAGGTTGGTGATGCCACCTTTGAACCACTGCATTTAGCGGGCACATATATAGGCAGATTTGGGAAAAAAAAAAAAAAAGGTTAATTACATTTTGTCACTTTACCTCCGTAGAAAAGTATCGCACTTGTACACCAAATTAATGGGCAGTTTAGAACCATTTAAGAATTTCATTGGTACAGAATGAAGAAATATGAAATAATGATTTAGGTTTCCATTGGATATAATTACTAGAAATTAAACAGAAACCTTTCTTGGTAACTTATTTAATTTAGTGAAGAATGAACTTTCTCTTATTATTTATTTGTAGTGTATTTATTTGTTGAATCAAAGAGACACAAAAAATCAATCATTTAAGGAAAGTAGAATTGTTCCCAGAATATTCTAATTCTCAAGAATGGGAGGAAATTAAAGTCATTGCTAACAGTTCCTAAATCGAAAATTTCATTACTAATAAAATCAAGTAGTATTAGATTTTGTCAAAAAGTCATCTTAAAAGTGTTTCAGTCTGAAAGAATCTATATGATATTTTTCAATCCATTTATATGGATGAAAGCTTTCAATTGGGGTAAATTATCTAATTAATTTTAGTTGAAGGGATAAAGTGCAAATAGTGGGTATGTTTTTCGGTTAGGCAGATGAATGGAAAATGAAAAAGGAAAAAGAACAAGAAATAGCAATAAGGATGACGGAAAAACTGGCTAACTAAATTGTTAGTATTATTATACGATTTGTTCTCAATGGATTATTTAATTGCTCATAGATTTTATAATTTTTAATAATCAATTTATGTGGTGCTTTCAAGTGCTTTTATATTCTAATTATAATTTTTTAATGACTAAAAAATTAAAATCTATAATTATCTAAAGGGTAGTTTTTGTTGATTCTGTAATTGGTTTCTATACTCAAATAAATCAATCCAGAATGAGACCATATTATATCTAAGAATAAGAATAGATAAATACTGGATAAAAAAAAAAGAAAAAGATAAGAGTGGGATTGACCTGGATGTTGATACTTCCTTTGCGGATGTCAAGATTCTCGGAGTAAACTTGTGGGGCCCATCTCTGTTTCCAGAAAAACCTTGAAGCCATGTCTGACCAAAATCCAGCTGGGTCCTCAATTGACCTTGTATACATCTCCAAGTACTTGAATTTGCAAAGTAGTAGGAAAAAAAAAAAAAAAAAAAAGAAACACAAAATCAGAGTCTCGAAATGGTAGTAGTACTTACAAATGATCAATAGTACCTAGGAGAGGGAATTTCTAATGTCTTGTGGAGATTTGGGCTAAAGAAATTGATGAGGCATCCAAGTAGTATTCTTTTAGTCTTTTTCTGTTCCATTGAAAATGTCTTGCTGTGTCTTTTGAAATTTTTCACAATTTCGTCTTCCCTTCAGAACTATAGTATTTGATTTTTTTTGTTTCCGATATGTCTTTCCCTACATGTATTATCCAAAAATTTTGTGGTTTTTTTAAGTATCATTCGCTCAAGTTGTATCTCTCACAAAAAATAATAATTTAAATTTTTAATTTTTAATAATATTTAATCTAAAATTTAATAACATTTTTTCACCATTCAATAGTGAATTTCACTTATATGTATGATGTCAAAAGGGATTGTAGAATCCTGCTGTATTATCATATATTGAATTTCAGATTTTTAATTTTGAAAAAGCCACACTAAAAGGAAAAGCATTAGTATCACAATTAAAGCACTATTTATTAGGAAACAAAAAAGGTTAAAACTCTCGAAAAAAACCATTATCTTCCCAAAACAAAAAAAAAAGTCAAGAAAACAATGGCATAGATGAAAAAAAGGGGCATGGCGGCCAATGAAAAATGGAATGGAAAGGAGCAACGAATAGTAGTGGAAATGGAAGAAATGATTAAGACATGGGGCTGAGGTGTGGAGACAGTAGAAAGTCATTTAGCTTCAAGTACTACCTTCTGGGGTGAGGGAACGTGAGCCTGCATGGAGAAGGCCTCGCTGGGGAAAACCAGATGATCTTCCTCTGAAGCCAGAGACTCCCCCAGGATAACGGCATTCAACCTGGATATTTGGCCGGCGCCGGACGGCAGGGTGCTCATCGACTCCACATGACGCAGGTGGTCCGATGTCTTTAAGGTAGCTGTAGAACCATTTGCGGATCGGATTTCGTCCTCCATTGACCCGCAACTTGTGGTGGTGAGGTAAACTGGTAAAGCTAGTTCTTGAACTAAGTACTGCAGCTAGAAAATTGGAGTGCTAATTTATACTGCTAGTTGATTTTGAGATCCTCTAGATATTGTTGATTGATTATAGTATTAGAAGTATTGAGTGTTGTGGTTGTAACTCGTACATGTTTATTATATTACTAATTGAGATATTCCGGATATTGCTGCTGATTATGGTGTTAGAAGCAGCCTAGCAGGGGTATATAATATTACTAATATTAGTTGTATACTTAATTTAGTAGCAAGTGAGATGCTCATCTTGAGACTTTATAGTGTTGATTATAGTATTAATGCAAGGGTGTGATAATCAATGGTTTAAATTCTAGTAGCGTTGATTATTGTGTTTATTTGCTTAAAAATTTTGGCTTTATTCAACACAATTTTCAACTACCTTTTATCTCACACATCACATCAAAAAAGTGCTACCGTAGTTTTTCACAAAATTAGTTATAGTATTACAACCCTTTAGTAATAGTAATTGAGATACTCTTAATATTGTTGAGTATATAGTACTCGTAGCTGAGTATAATAGTAATTTCTCGTTTTTTTAGGGAATTGGAGGGAATAGACGGAAAGAAAATGAAAGAATTAAAATGGAGGAATACGTGTTTTGATATGTGGATTAGTTTTTGAAGAGGGAAAGGATAAACCACGGATTGGACACAAATGGTAATGAGCGGCTTGTAGAATGTTACAGAGATCCAAAGTTCGACTCTTGTTGTGAATGCAAAATTAAATACTAAGAGTGAGCCTTCCCCCGATCAAGAGTCAAATTCCGGCTCTACGAGTGCAACTCGGATCGAATCCGGATTAGTCGGGGCATTGGCTCGTGAATACCGTGGTTGGACCCAAAAAAAAAACAAGAAGTGGGAAAGGATAGAGGAGAAATGGAAGGATAGGGTCTAGTTATTTTCTCTTAGTTTGCTTTTTGTTCAAAATCAAAAACATTGTACAGGATAATAAAATACTAAAAAGTGTCAACCATTTGATTTTGGAATGTTCCAAAGTTTTCATCTTAACAAAGTAAAAGGGATTTTGGAAAGGCATTATTAAGGAAGAAATTTTATGACCTTTTCTAAACACATTTTCTCCACGCTTTTTAATTTTTTTTCAAATATATCTTGATCTCATATGCATTGCATCCAAAAAAAAATGTATTACATCAAACAAAAAGATTTTCCCAAATAATCTTTAATCCAAGTAGAGTAAAGTTATCTTTGATCTTTATTTTCAATATTGTCCCTTCCTTTCTTGTGCATGACGTTTATATTGAAAACTAAAATTTGAATTTTGCTACAAGATAATTTTGAATAACAAAAGCACTACTATTACGACATGAAGGGCCTACTTCCTTGTGAGAAGGGTCCATGTAAATTCGGTCTAAATGTAAATTTCTCTATTAGAAGTTTTTTTAAAAAAAATTTTATCAATCGCCGATATTCTACACTTACTGCTACCGCCTCTAGACCAAATAGGTGTTATTATGTTATAGGACACCCATTTAGATTTGAGAAAAAATTGGTGCACTTAGGCACCCTTAAAATGTAGGCGGGGGAATTCGATTCCTACACCTACATCCATAGCAAAGATTCGGTGACCAACGGACTTTCCAAAGTGAATTTGCAATAAAAGATTCTAATGCTTTTATTTTGTTACAAGTAGGAAAATCGGACAACATCGGACTCCCATTTTCCAATTCCCATTTATTTTAGACTAGAGCCGATACTTATAACTACTCAAACTTTTATATTATAAAACTTCATTTCCTTTCCGAGACTTTCCCAATATATAATAAAAAGTCTTTCACTCCAAGTTTTACATCACATGCCTAGCACATGCCTCTTGGTCTATATAAACCCCTTCCAATCTCAAAAAATTGACAAAACTAATCTAGTCAAAACTCAAAGTCATGGGCAAATTGAAGAGAGAGGGTAAATATTATGTTTACGACTTGTCATCTTCTGAAAATTTGAATGTTGACAAACTACTATCTATATAATAAAAAAAAAAAAGAGAGATATACAAGCTTACTCTATCAACTACAGATTTCATTGGTAGTTGTAAAATAATTACTTGCTGATATATAAATGACTGTGGCTGCTTGATCTGGGATGATGCAATATTTGTACATGAATTACTTGCTGATATGCAATTAGAAGTCAAACTGACAAATGTTATATATCAACTATAAGCCCAAACCAGAAATTTATTATACTTCGAAAAATTTTTGTTGGCTTCCCAAAAAAAAAAAAAAGAAATTTTTTGTTGTAAAATGAACATATATTTCGCGATGAATGTGTATATCAAACAAATAAAATGTCCCTTGTCCGAAAAATATTTGACTAACAACAGCTCCTACAAGTTTCATTCGAACTAAGCTGGTTACATGTTGATATCGGTCCATTTATTTGTTTATATTACTTATTTTCTTGAGGTATTCTGTCTTATTG
Organism: Gardenia jasminoides; assembly: GCA_013103745.1. Taxonomy (NCBI): domain Eukaryota; kingdom Viridiplantae; phylum Streptophyta; class Magnoliopsida; order Gentianales; family Rubiaceae; genus Gardenia; species Gardenia jasminoides. The sequence goes on from CM023105.1 coordinate 34,278,420, forward strand.
CAGAATACTAAGGAAGTTGAAATCTCTTAGAATCTAATCGTATCAATTTTAATCTGGACAGTGTTCTAAAATAACTCCTTTCACAGAAAACATGGATTAGATTTATTAGCAAGTCCAGTTTTGTTATCTTCTTTTTATATTTTCATCGGTTGCTGGAGTTGTCCAGCAGTAAATTCAGTCAAAGCATGACCATCATCACCTCTGTGCCCGATTTTAAATTATGTTAGTAATAGTAATGATAGTAGGTTATTCAAAATAAAAAAAGTTAATTATGCAAAACATTTCTTTCTTTAATTAATCACAAAAGTGAAAAGCTTCTTAAAGGCAAAATCTTACTGCAAAGCAGGTTATTGATCTGACGATTGAAAGGGCAACAACAGCAACCATTATTGCTTCTGTAATTGCAAAAGTTGACGGTTGCCAAGTTTAGGGGTTATCAGATGAGCCAAAAATGAAAAAACTTCTTATTTTTGCTCTTCTTTTCGTGATTGTTTCGTCCTTTCTTTCAATTTGATTTTAGATCTTAAGCTATTCTTTTCTTTCTCTCCTTTCCTTTACCATCCACATAAGAGTTTAGTTGAAATAGTCATACTATAATTGTATATCAATTTTTATATGTATTATCTACTCAGCAATAGTAACCATAGCATTGGGACATCCAAAAGAGTAGCCAATATTAGCATAATCACACCCTCAGAACATGCCATTTTGTTTAGGTGCAAGGACAACTTTTGCCTGGAAGATTGTTTGAGCGATTAATTTGTTGCAGGTTCTTGCTTGTTGTCTGGAAAACGAAATAAGCTGTGATTTGCATCTACACATTTGAATTTGTACGAGTTTGCTTTTAGTGGTAGACACTCACTGGCTCCTAGTTTATGTATTTCATTGTTTGGTGTCCCAGTCAATCAGGAACTAAATATGTAACGAAGGCTGTTCACAGGAATTAGAGGAGGATTCTTGTAAACAATAAGATTCACGTAAACATTTATTCTAGATGTAACTTACAAAAATAAAGAAATTCATTGTGCATCACAAGATAAACTCATGATTGAATTACTTAAAGTACTGAATAGAATGTCCAGGTACTTATAATCAAATTCAAATTTGTAGTTTACAATTTAAATGCCTAATTATTACTTTTATCCTGATTCTCAAAACAAAACTTGATTTTAGCAATTCATAGCATTGTCAGTCTTATAAAAGATAACGTCAAATGAGTCAGCGCTGCATTCTAACTGGAGTTCTTTATATGATACCATTTTTTAGAGTAGAATAGTAACATTTATATACAAGAAATAGCTAACATTAGGGCTGGTAGGAAAATCCATAACCTAACAACCCGCCCACTAAGTTGAGAGGTTGCATTAGGTCAATTGGGTATTGGCCGTATTGGATGTAAAATACCCAAATAAGTGTTGGGTGATTTAGGTTTTGAAGTTGGGTACCCATTAATCCAACTTTTTTCCACAAGCACAAAATAAATATATGTACTCAAATATTTTTAAACTTTTTTTTTGAAAAAAAAAAGAGTGATGGTTTTGGTAACTTCATTTCACTTTTCCCAACTACAACTATTTTTTATTTTATTTTTCTACCAGAATCATTTTCTTAATTAATGACCCATCAAATTTTAAGATCCATTTTCTTTTTCTTTATTCTAATCTTTCTTTAATATGAATTTAGACAAAACTAAGAAAATTTAGGAACACAATTTAGTTTTTTAACTTTTTCCATTTTTCCATCATTCATCAAATACAAAAATTCTAATTTTAAATCTTAAAATCTCTAATTTTATTCCCAAAAAAAATCAAATTAATTTTTTCAAAATTTTCCTTCCTCCCCATTAAATTCGTTGTTTTTTTCTTCTTATTATTTACCAAGTCATTTTTTCCCATCAAAAAATTTTGAACTAAAAAGTAAACATTTTGAGCAGCTTACTTTTGCTTTGATCCAAGTTTATAGTTTTAAATTTTATTAAGAAATACTGTAACTGCTTGAACTACTTTTTAATCATCCGCATTCATAGTGTCCCCAAGTGGGTGTCATTGCCAATAACAATATTTTTTGTAGTAGTTGGAGATGTCACAGCATAATATTTAGCATATTTTACAAAATTGATTACCCCTTGTGAACCATGAAAGAAAAAATATCTATTTAGATGACTATATTTTCTTGAATTTTACAATTCTTCAGTTCAATTTAGTGACATCTTACATGATTTGATTTGCCTTTGAAAAAGGATATTTTGCATTAAATTTGTCCATCTAAGTAGTTTAAAAAGTTAGTATGTATGTTAGTGTGTGTTTTAGTATATTGGTGTCTATGAAAATAATGTATTTCCATGTAATGAGATTAATAACTGAATGTGTGTTTGTATGTGTGGAAATGTTTTAGAAATATATTTATGTATGTGAAACAGTATTTATGTATAAGAAAATAACATTTTATGTATATAAATGTATGTGAGAGAATATTATGTATTAAAATATACGAAATAATATATTGGGTCATATTTGGGTTATGAGTTTGAGTTGACCCAATATGACCCAATCTAATATCAACTCAATTTACACTTAAGCGGGTTGAGTATAACCCAAATGAATGAAAACGCACTACCAATCCACCTAAAAACCGCCCAACCCCGTCCAATTGCCACTCTTAGCTAACATATATATGCCTTTAATATTGAAATTTGCTGTAATCCCTATCAACTAAACTCGAGGAGTTTATTATTTAATAATGTAAACTTTTACAAGAAAGTCATTGGCGCACTTTTTCTTGAAAAAGGAAGAAAATAGTCATGGGCTGACTCCATTAGATGATAATTCATGCATCTTCTCTTCCAAATACATCGAGAAATTCACATCTCCGTGAAGTCTGCTTGCTTTATTACTTTGGTTAAGCTGCATCTGACCATTAATAGTAAACGGAAGAGCTGATCTATATCCCTTTTTGTGTTCGTGCTAGGTTAACAGATTGGTGAATTAGCTATATTTTTTGTAGTTAAGACCTTTGTACCTTGAATGAGATGAAAGATTTTTTTTTTTTTTCAAATTTAAGACTAGCTAGATGTTTGTTTTTCAATTTTTACCTCGATAGCAACTAATGCATCCTTTCGACCATTCCTTTATTTATTTATTTATTTATTTTGTATTTTGTGCAAGAATTCTTTTGACCATTTTGCCAGGTGCCAAGTTGCTCTAATAGAAAGGAAGTGGAAATGCTTTATTTAGTTTCATATCTTACAGTAAGATAAGATGCATCAAATATCTTAAATGAAGCGACACAACACACTAACTATAATTTGATGATACATGTAAAGTAACTCAATCAAACTTCCTTTTCAGCAGTGCAATTTGTACCCATACTCTGTTCAACAAGTTCTCCAAAAATTGGAAGTAAGCATAGCGCCATGACTTGGAGAAATGCAGGACACCCAAAAAGCCCAATAGACCAACAGCAAAACCCGGTCCAAGACCAGCATAAACCCAACAAATCTCATATTCCTTGCTACCTCCACGATCGCCTGATTCTCCACCATGTGGCTTCTCATCAGATTCGTCGCAGCTTTTATTTAGCGGCTTACCACAGAGTCCACTATTTCCGATGTAAATAGATGGGTCTAGCAATGTCTGCAGCTGACGTCCCGTTGGAATTGGGCCAGATAACTTGTTGAAGGACAAGTTCAGGGAGCTCAGAGAAGGTAAGTCCGACAAACTTTGAGGAATTGGACCAGAAAGCTGATTCTTGGATAAGGATAGAGATTCAAGTTGCTTCAAACTCCCAATGTTTTGTGGGATTTTTCCTCCAAGATGATTTCTAGACAAATCCAAACATTGCAATCCGACGAGATCCATTAACTCCACAGGTATTTCTCCACTTAATTTATTTCCTGAGAGCACCAGATATCTAACATAAGGCACAGCTGAGGTGTACTTGAGATTTCTACCTCTCTCGCACACTGAAAGTTCTTCATCATACTGCAACGAAACAGTATAATTAAGTGTCACCGGAATTTCACCTTCAAAATCTAAGAAGCTCGATTGTACTGATGTCATTCTAGTAAAGTTGTTAAAGCAATGAGGTATAACTCCAGTTAAGTTATTATGGCCCAGATCTAAAACCCGGAGCAATGACAATTTGCAGAGGCACATGGAGATGTCACCGTTGAAAAAATTAGATTTAAGAACAAGATACTCTAGATTTGATAATTCTTTGCCAATCCATGACGGTATGATGCCTCCAAATCCATTTTCACCAAGATCAAGAAATTGCAACTTTTTCAAATCCCTGAATGATGATGGGAGCTCCCCAGTGAAATTGTTTTGGTTCAACTGCAAAGATTGGAGAAGTTCCAGATGTCCCAATGAGATCGGAATTGGCCCATAGAGACTGTTATTTGCCAGATGTAGCACAACCAGGTATCGAAGCTTAGCAATACAAGAAGGGATTCTTCCGGATAACTGGTTGTTGGAAAGATCTAATAAAGAAAGAACATGTAGATTGCACAAGGACTCAGGGATGCTACCATTTAAGTGGTTATGACTGAGTTGAAGCGTTTGGAGAGTCGTATTAATATCAGCTTGTGGAATTGGGCCCTTCAGTGAGTTGTTTTGGAGATGTAACTCACCAGTAAATGCTGGAAACGTTTTCAAAGGCCCATCGAACTTGTTGGACTCCAAATGTATTTTTCGGTATCCATAACCACAATTTCTCCCAAGCTCAATGAATGTTCCGTTCATGTTATTGTGAGACAAATCCAAATATTTGATACTGGAATATATCTTATCGAACCAATCTGGAATTGAATCTGAGATGCCTGTATATGACATATTCAGATATTCAATTTCCTCTTGAGACCTGAGCCACCGAGGAAATTTGGTCCCCATCTTGATGGAACCCATTCCAATAAATTGGAGTTGAAAAGGTGGGACCCATGACAGACTCACATTCAGTGTGAGACGAGTAGAGGATACTTGTAAGTATTTCAGTTGCCTGAGTTCGGCAAAGCGAAATTCACGCAGCTCCCCACTTAGTGGATTCCCGGAAAGATCCAACTCTTCTAACTTGGTAAGCCTCCAAAGACTGGATGGAATGGTGCCATTGAACCCATTAGAACCAAGATTGAGTTTGGTGAGTTGTCTGAGTTGCCCAATCACACTTGGGATTTCGCCTTGTAATTTGTTATTTCCCATGTCTAATACGGAGAGAGAAGTTAGGTTGCCTAGGCAAAAGGGGAGTGAGCCTTGGATTTGATTAAAACTCATGTCCAGATCAGCAAGATTGCTCAAAGTGCAAAGTGCGGGTAGTGAAGTACCATTAAATTCATTATATGAAAGATAGAGATCGGTGAGAGAAGTCCACTGCTGAAGGCTATTAGGAGAAATTGGACCATAAAAAGTGTTTTGACCAAGACTGAGATGAACAATTGAAGTCACATTAAACAGCCAGAGAGGGATTGTGGAGTTAAAGTTGTTACCTTGGAGATCAAGTGAGGTAAGAGATGTGAAGTTGACGTGTGCAAGATGAGAAAGAGAATATATACCACAATTCTGTAACGTCAACGACGACAAGAAAGGAAGCTTGTTCAATGCCTGTAACCAATCTTGGGCCCCTCCTAGGCTCACCCCAGAGAGGTCCAAAGTTTTTAGAGAAGGAAGACTACTGATCCATCCGAGATTTTTTGCAGACAACATATACTGATCAGGTAGCGGATCATACGATATATCACCATCACCAAGATGGAGATGTTGTAAGGCTGAGAGATTTCCTAATTGGGGAGGAATTGTCCCATCAAAACCTGCAATAGAAAGGTTGAGATACCTCAAATTCTTCAAGGATCCCAGAAATTCTGGGATTTGAATTCCTGAAAAATTGTTCAAGCTCAAGTCCAAATAAGACAAATGCTGCAGTTTGCCTAAAGAAGGACTTATCTGACCTCCCAAGCGGCTCTTATCATAGATAGTCAGATACTGTTGTGAGTCACCGTAAAAGAATCGATAAAGATCAAACACCACATTATTACGCAGATCAAGTCTCACCACATGCCCAGTATTCCTGCAGCCAACTCCTTTCCATGAACAACAATCTTCTCCTGTCCAGGATGCCAAACGATCTGATTTGTCAACCAGGCTTTTCTTGATGTCGAGGAGAGCGTTTCGCTCCCTCGCGATGCAGCTTACGTTTGAATATGGACTGGCATAGCAGCCAAGGCCAATCCCACCAAGCAAGAAAACAGAAAATAATACAATGAATTTACCCATATTCACCGTACCTTTACCAGCAAATTCGCTAATTATAAGCTCAGTGGTAGATTCATGGAAAAGTTTGAGTGGATTCAGCAAAAACCACAAACCCTCTATTTATAGGTCCAATGATGAACGGGACCATAGAATTATGGACTGCAACTTTGACTGGGACCATAGAATTATTGGATTTCAAAAGCTGAGAAAAGTCTTGTAGTTACTGTGGCGGCTAGAACATTTTCCTTCTTCCTTGCTACAACTTTTTCCTTCTATGCTAAAAATTCTTCTGTTGCACAGTGACTAAGGCATGCTAGTTTTTTGTGCAGTACTGAGTACCTCACGTGTGATTTCTCTGCAGAAGGATTAAAAAATGTTCATTCTAATCTTAAAGTGCAAGGGCAAAATTTCATGTAAAACTTACTACACGAATTAGTTATTTCAGTATTCTTCATATAAATATTCTACATCGACAAAGTCTCAGAATTCAACAAGAACAACTAAATCAAGATATCAGATATATTGACTCAAATGCATGGCAAATTTATCTCGAGGAATGAAAAACATTGTATACAAAGTATATTTCCCGAGATTCCAACATTAAGTATTATCACTACTACTTTTTCGTCTGTTTTGATCCTAAAAAGAGCTTCTTTTTCCCCCTGATTTACAGTATGCCTTAGTTTGAAAATAGAATGGCAGCTGTATAGGGGCTTTAGCTTGAAACAAATTAAAAGATTGACATTCAACAATTTCATTACATATTAATGTCACAGTCAATGTTATTCTGATACGTTGTTTTTTTAGTTTTAGCAAAAAATAAACAGTTTAGATTTGGGGTTGATATTGACAACAATTGTTGCTAAAAATCGTGAAACATTAGTCAATTTTTTTTTTTGACCAAGCTAATTTGTTGATTTTTACAATTGAGACACTAATTAATCTTTGGCATAAATTCATATAGTTTCATTGTTCAGGTAAGATGTCATTCCAATTCATAGTACTCAAATGGATGAAATAACGCACTATAATTATTTAGGGAAGGATTTTGAAATTATTTCTTCCCTTCACACACTCACATGACCTTCTGTACTCAAAACTTCATCATTCGATTACCTTTATTTTCTATGTACCTATTTCTTTCTTTTTTTTTTTTTTTCTCAAAACGATAAAAGGTTTATTAAAAAGAAAGAGAGAGCCTGTACAACGTTGGATTACATCCACTGAGAAGGAAGCAGTGCAGCAAGGCACTGAGGACTGGCTAATTCCATTCCTCATCCTGAATAATCCTTAGCGCATGTAAGCTAAGAAATTCCTCACAATCCGTATTTGTATTACCTATACCACTAAAGAAGCACAATTGAAACAGTTTAACAATTTCCTTGATGTCATCAATAAGAACTTTCAAAGCCATTTCTTTTGTTTTTCCACCGTTGAGCCACCTTAGTAGTTTTGTGTTCCTTATTACCTCTTTGACTCTACTCCACTGGTATTTGAGAGCTTTTCCAAGTGCTAATCTGACTGCCATTGCCTCGTCTTGGATATCTGAACCTGTGCATCTTTCTCTGATAGCCCATTTTGATTTCACTTGCTGCTGGGAAGTTACCATAACACCTATTCCCAATGTTTTCGAGTTTTCCTCCTTACTGGTGGCTATCCTGATTTCAGTGCAGTTTCCCACAGATTGCTCCCCTTGTCTTGATTGAATTGCTTCCCCTGTTTCTGTTGTGCTCCTTTCATCTCCTCTTTTTGATACTGCTGCATACTCCATCCACTCTTGACTTGCTTTTGTCAAAATTCTGAACTCTTCCTCACTTTTCCCATTGAATTCCAGCTTATTTCTTGCTTTCCAGATTTGCCAAAGGATGTTAACAGTTAATGCCAGGTGCTCATGTCCTTCTCTTCTGTTTCTTGCCTGCAAAATTTCTGCCCACCACCTTCTAAAGCTTCCTTGTTGCTCCTTGGCTCCATCCCACTGTATTGGTGATAGCCTCCAGATTAGTTGGGCTTTCCTGCAATGGAAGAAAATATGTTCTGTTGTTTCCACGGCTTCTCCACATTCTTTACACACTGGACTGCCATTGTGTGTTCTTGCGAATACATTCTCTCTTCCAGGCAGTATGTTGTTAAGACATTTCCATATAAAAACCTTTAGCTTGTGTTTTATATTGAGCTTCCAGAGAGCCTTCCATAAGCTGGGGTTATCATCCTGAATACTCGACCCTTCCTTGTTCCTCTGATTTTGAAAACCTTGGTCCCTTACCCCCATTAACTGTTTATAGCATGAATTGACCGAATAGTTTCCATCCTTACTATGAATCCAGATCAGCCTATCCTCTCTTCCTCTGATGCTAATTGGAATTTTCAGTATATTTTCTGCATCCTCTTTCTTGAAAATTCTATAGATGATGTTTCTGTTCCACAAGAAGTTCGAAATGAGCTCATTCACCTTCTGAAGTTTACATCCTTCTGGTTTTCCAGTTTCCAGCCTACCATCTTTATTCTGAATCCATCTCTGTTCCCAGATTTTGGTGTTTTTACCATTTCCAATGAGACTTCTTGTTCCTTTCTCCACTACTTCCCTGGCGGTCATAGCACTTTGCCAAAACCAGGATGCATTCTTGGGTACTTTACATGAGAAGATTGTCTCTTTTGGAAAATACTTAGCTTTCAAAACTTTACTAACCAGAAGATCAGGGAAGTTGCAAATTCTCCATATCTGTTTCCCCAACATTGCTTGATTAAATCTTTGAAGGTCCTTGAATCCCAATCCACCTCTCTTTCTTTCCTGTGCCAACTTGTTCCAAGAACACCAATGCATTTTCCTTTTCCCTTCTACACTCCCCCACCAGAAATTTGCCATCATAGCCGATATTTCTTTGCAAAGCTTAGCAGACAACTTGAACACTGACATTGCATAGGTTGGCATAGCCATTAGTACGGCTTTTAACATGACCTCTCTCCCTGCTGGACTTAGAAACTTATTCTTCCAATTTGATAGTCTGATCTTTATATTATCTTTAATAAATCCAAACACCTGTTCCTTAGATCTGGACACCACCATAGGAAGCCCCAAGTATCTCCCTTGTGATGCCACTTGAATACCTTCCAGAATGTTACATATCTCACTTTTCATTTCCCCCTTCGTATTCTTACTAAAGAACAAGGATGATTTTCCAGTTGACCAAGCCGACCGTAACTTTCTTCATATTTCCTTAGATTTCCTTGAGTTTCCGAGCATTTCCTTTATCAGCTTTACAAAACACCAGCGTGTCATCCGCAAAGAATAGATGGGAAATTCCAGGTCCCTGTCTGCTTAGCTTTAAACATTTGAGTTCTTGATTTTGTACTGCTCTTCTAAGCAAATTGGAGAAGCCTTCAGAGCATAAGAGGAAAAGGTAAGGTGACAGGGGGTCACCTTGCCTTATTCCTCTCTGAGGAGTTATGTATTCCTTAGACTCTCCATTGATATTAAACGAGTAGGTCACTGAGGAAATGCAGCTCCTGATCAACTCAATCCAGTCAGCACAGAATCCCATCTTTGTCATAATAGCCTCCAAAAATTCCCACTCAACTCTATCAGAGGGCCTTTGACATGTCCAGTTTAACTGCCATGAAACCATCTTTGCCTTGTCTTTTATTTTTGAGATAGTGCATGCATTCATGAGCAATGACTATGTTGTCTAGTATTTGTCTGTTAGGAATGAAAGCTGATTGGTTTTTACTTATGCATACTGCTAACACTTCTTTCATTACTCGCTAGTAATTTTAGAAATAGCTTTGTAAATAACATTACATAAGCTGATTGGTCTAAACTGTTTCAGCTCAGAAGGACACTTAACTTTGGGAATCAGGGATATAAGAGTATGGTTAATGGACTTAAGCATGCGTTTAGAATGGAAGAAACTGGTAATAGCACTTACTATATCCTGTTTCACAAGGTCCCAATATTTTTGAAAAAAGAAAGGTGTCATCCCATCAGGACCTGGTGATTTATTAGGATTCATTGAGAAAATTGCTTCTTTAATTTCATTTTCCTCTACATGTTTTACCAGATTATCATTCATTTGTCTTGTAATAGTCTCTGGTATATCAAACAAAATCTCATACTGGTTAGCATGACTCGAAGAAGAAAAAAGATCCATGTAGTATCTAGCTGCCTCCTTTCCAATCTCCTCATCATTCCTAGTCCATTCCCCATTTTCTTTTAGCAAATTCTGGATTTTGTTCCTTGTTCTTCTCCCCTTTACCACTGCGTGAAAGAACTGAGTATTCTTATCCCTTCTTGAAGCCATTGTGTTCTTGCCTTTTGTTTCCGAACATTTCTTCCTCTGGTATGCTTTTTAAGCTGACTTTTTCGATCAATCATCTCCTCTCCTTCTTATCCATCGTACTCTCTCTAAGATTTTCCATTTGCCTTTTGATCAGCTCAATGCTTTTCTTGGAATTGATACTCACCTTGTTCCTCCATTTTAACAATGCAATCCTGCAGTTTGCTATTTTTTTGGTAACTTTGAACATTCTTGACCCTTCCCTGCTTTCATTCCAAGCTGTTTTGATTACTTCTCTCACTCCTTCTTTTTGGGACCATCTTTTATCAAACAAAATCTTTTTTCCTCCTGTTACCTCTTGAGGCAAGATTGGCAGAAGCATGGAGTGATCAGAAGCAAAACTATCCATGTGTTTGCATATTGGCCTTTCCACCATTGCCCTCCAAGCTGAACTGCACAAGCCTCTATCTAATCTCTCCTTCACCTCGTTTTCTCCCAAGTTATTTCTCCATGTCCAAGGATTACCTTCAAAGCCTATGTCCATATCCGATTCTTTCAGAATAAAATTCACAGAAGTCTCTAAAACTCCAGTCATCCCTTTCCCTTCCTCCCCATTTTTCCCCATTAGATAGTATGTCATTGAAATCACCCATTATTATCCATCTCTCTCCCCACTCTTTTTTCCTGTCATTTATAACCTTCCATTGGTTTTTCCTCACTTGGACCTCACAACTAGCATAAATGCCTATAAACCACCAATCCTCTCTAGTCTCAGCATCTTCTATTAGGGCCTCTATGGTGAATGCCGAGTGCATTAATTTTTTGATTCTTGTTTCTTTCTTCCAGAATAAAGACATTCCACCTGCCTTGTTCATGGCCTCCACCACAAAACTCTCCTCAAAATTCAGAATCCTTTTCACTTTTTCCATGTACTTAGCTCTATTTTTAGTTTCACTCAAAAAGATCAATTAAGAGGAGGTTATTCACACCTCCTTCAAGTGGGGAATTGTCAAGGCTCTCGCACCTTGACAATTCCACACCAAGACCCTCATTGTGTTCCTAGGGCCTTGTTTAGGGTGGCCCCCTCCCTTTGTTTAATTCTCGATCTCCAATCCCTTCTCGCTCTTTTCTTGTAGTTCCTCCCTTGTTTCCTCCAGTTCTTCTCTTATCAAAAAAGATCTTTTTCCATTAAACTGCCCTTGATTAACACTGATTTCTTTTAGAGCTTGTCTTGTTCTTTTGAAGGACTGGGGAAGTTTCCTGAATTTTTTCCCTTCTTTAAGATTGAGTTTTTGCTTCACACTTTCTCATGGTTCCATCCAGATATTAATTCCCTCTTTGTCCTAGACTTCCCTGATTTCCTTGTTCAGATATTTCAGAATTGGATATCATCACCTGTTGGCCCCTCCCATGTGTTGAGCTTTGTTCTACCTTTCTTTCTTTTCCCTCCTCTTGTCTGCTTCTTTGCTCCTCCATTCTGTCAACATCTGGTCTGATAATTACAGCAAAATCCTGTCCCATTCTTTCTTTGCTCTGGATGTCTAGTTTCACCTTCTCTGCTTCATTCCCTCCCAAGTTTGATTGGGTTGTTTCCTTCTTATTTCCTTTTTTCCCCCCGTTGACCTCCTGTCCATCTCCTCCTTGAAATCCCTTCTCCCCATTCCTTTGATCATCTTCCTTTTCTGACTCTTCCCTTGTTATTTCCTTTCCTCTTATTAACCAGTTCTTTCCTGGAGAAATCCATCTTGTCTGGGTATTTCCTTCTTGCTGGAAGCTCTTTTTACTTTGTGTTCTCATCCAAGGCCCATACTGATTCTGCTGCCCCCCTATGCTGACCTCCCATATTGTTGTACAATTTCTCTCACTATGCCCAATAATACCACACTTATAGCAAAAGTCAGGGCACTTGTCATATTTGAATGGTATCCATTTGGTGCTATCCTGAACTTTCACTACAATGCCTCGTACGAGGGCCTGACTCACATCAGCAGTTACTAATAATTTCATATGTCTACCCTCCTTTCCTCCTGATTGTGGAATAATGACCTCTTTTACTTCATTAAAGACTGATCCCAGCTTCCTCCCTACAGACTTGGTCAGCCAGTGAATAGGCAAATTCCAGATATGGATCCACAATGGTGCCAGATTAAAGGCTTCCTCATTCTCCTCTATTCCCTCCTCCCATTCCTTGAGTACTAGGATTTGGTTATCCATTATCCATGGACCCCCATTCAGGATTCGCTGTCTGTCATTTTGGCTTGTTAGATCAAATTGAAAGAAGTTCGGCCCCAGTTCTGTAACTTTCAACCCCTTCGGGTAGCTCCAGGCAGAATTAGCAAAGTTTTTCACTCCCATATAGTTCACTATTTTCTCTCCCTTAACCCTACCAAGAATACTTTGCTTACATTCTTCAATTCCTTCCTCTAGATCACTAAAGTCGATAGCAGCTCCTCCCTTTTCCTTACTGCTTAAATTAAACTTTTGCATGATGTCTATTAACTCTTCAGCCATGCTCACCCTTAGAGATTATGTTAATATACCAGATTCTAAAACAGCCCAAAGGATATAATAAGGTACTACAGTTAAGGAAAATTTAAAGTCCAAATTTTCTCCAAGTAATTGCTCTTCCTAACAGACATGAGAAGGCAGGAAAACCATGCTCGTGAATGCAGTTACACCATTCCAAAATAAAGAAGGTAGGCTTGACAGTTCAAACCATTTCAGTCCACTAGAGATCGTACCTGCATTCCACTTAGACTTTGATTTCTTTGGCTTTAACTCGTTCCTCGGGTTGCTTGGACCTTTACCTCCATTTTCGTCTTCCTTTCAGCCTCTTTAAGCTCGATCAACTGAGTTCCACCAAGCCTATATGCTCTGTGACTCCACTTGTTCCTCGGTTACTTAGACTTTATTTCCCTTTTCCTTTTTTCCTATCCGTTGCTAAGATCACAGTTGCCTAAACACTTTCCTTTTCTTTTTTTTTCTTTTTTTTTTTTTTCCACTCTTGTTTATAAACTCTTTGTTCTAAAAGCTAGCATTTCTGGCTGGAATCCTCATACAAGACTAGGAATTGCTACTTTAACTCACTTTTCAGCTCCTCTCTCCTTACAGCTAGTTGGATTGTTCAATTTTTTCGAAAAATTTTGTGAAATTTTGAACTCCCACCTTGGGGGGAAAGACTCTTATCCCAAGAGAGAGAACCCCTTACTGTAGAAGGGACTCTTGTTTTATGCCTATTTCTTTCTTTGCTGCATACGGATTCTACATGAAAAGTTCTCAAAGAAGATCCCATCATGCCTACTCAGTTGCCATATCATGACTACTCTTCCTCCGCTGACTCCCTGGAAAGCTTTTATGGTCCGCTCCTGCAATTTTTTTGTATGCCTCGCACACGTCACCTTGGTCGCCTGGCCAATCTTGATTAAATATGTGACAAAACCTTGACCCCCTTTATTGACGGTTGACTCTAGAGCTTTTTCATCCCAACCACAGCCACAGGGGTTGCAAGTTGTTCACCAGAATTAGTAGAATAAAAAGGGATACTCATAAATTATTGTGTTCACTACAAATTCATTTCCTATAATTTAATTTAGCTTTGCATATCTCCTATAATTTAATTAAGATGCATTGTACATAAAAATTTAAAGTTCAAAACATCTCGATTCCTAGAATGGCAACATAGATTTATTCAGTCCTTTTTTTTTTTTTTTGGTTCTGGAGTACATATTATACATGCAGTTCTGCTAAAGCATATTACAAGAATTTTTTTTAAAAGGTGTATTCCAAGAAATTGCATGCAGTAGAAGACAAAAACTTAGAGAAAGGACTCTAATGGAAGTGGGTGAGAGATAAGTTGTTTATTTCAATTTGTCAACGTAACAATAGTCTCATTATCATTACTAGTGTTCAGAACACACCCAATGTACGTGCAATTACAAAAAATATTTAGAATATATTAAAGATATTTGTTAAAATTATTTCTTATGAGGATCGTTTTTATATATTTTTTTAAAACATAGACAAAAAAATTCACATTCACATAAATAAAATGTGCAAATAGACCATTATTTGGCAGTGGATATCTATCAGGAAAAGAGTAGGACATATGACAGTGGATATTTATATATATAGAAAGTAATTTTAAAAAAATCATAAAGTGATAGCTTTAGTTTACACCCTTAATAATAGTACAGTAGATTATGTCCGAACTCCAATCGCACAAGTGGACCTGTTTACTTGCATCAATCAATCGAGTGGTTACCCTCCTTTTGCTTGTTTGCCGGGGTAGACACGGGGAATGGGAGACCGTGACCTACGCACACGATTGACTGTCACTTGTCACAGGCAAAGAAGCACGCAAGTCCTCTTCAGGAATCAGTACTAAGAGAAAAAGATGCTTTCATGCTTTTTGTTTGAGGGAATGAGCTGCAGTGGATTATTTGGAAACGTTTTTCAGAATAATATCATATTACTTTTTATTATTTGATGTCTGTAAAATTAGAGAGTTGATTGAAAAACGTAATTAAATTCAAAGAAAAATTAACTGTATGTTGAATTCTTGGACCCATTACTCGTTGTGATATTAATCAAGCTTGAGTGGGATTTTGGCATCGTGTGTTGTGCCATTGAAAATTGTCGTCGAAAACAAAACAGTAGACGGGGAGCCACCATTGTCGCAGCATGGTAGCAAACAGCTACTCTGGCCGGAAGGAAAAATCCGTGACGGCAGTAAGAGAATCGGCCCAAACAGATAAGAACGTCCACGTCATTCAACAACCGTGGTGTTTCGCTGTGGAAAATAGTCGCCACGTAAGCACGTTTAGCCATTCGAATCCGGACAAGATGACAGCGGGCACTGCTGTCAGTACCAGTTGGAAACCTTTTAACCCTCTTACGTGGCAACCAACCGCCTTTCTCTCTCCCTCTCTCTCTTCCCTTGGGGCTGCTGCTCCACCCATCTCCGTCGGTCATCATCCGTGATTTCTCCCTCCCGCCATTGGCCAATAATACACGACAATATCAGAAGGAGCATTTTCAATCATCGTCAATGTCGATTTATTATAATAATAATAATAAAAGGAAAAAGAAATAGACAACGACCCGACCAATTATAGTCACGTAGATCCCGTAAATTGTCAAATAGATAGTGAAGGTAACGGCTAACAAGAGTCAAGGCCTTATTTGAATTGTAATTTTTTAATAAAAAGTATTATATTTTTGGTGAACGCATTTTCTTCCTCTTTCTCGAGGCAAATTTCTCAAATTATTGATGTTTGAGAAAAATCCTGAATCGTTGTCGAATTTTTTTTTCTATCTTATAGCCCGACGCGCACCAAGGTTGATTTTTTTTTTTGGTTCCAATTTGCGTAGGGGCGAGGGCTATCAAAAAGGGCCTTTGTGCAAAATTTTTTTTTTTTTAAATTTTACCGCGGTCATGACACATGCATGCACAATCGGTAATAAGAATTTCCATGTTTGAGGTGCCGCATAGGCCATATGCGGCACCTCAAACATGGAAATTATTCTTTGAGGTGCCTATATAATTTAGCGTGGAGATTAGAGGCAGCACGAGAACGATGCACCGCACACACTTGGAAAGCTGCTAAATATGAGTGCAATTGAAGTTCTAACTGCATAATTTGGTACAAATTCTCCAATTTACTGCTTTGCTACACCTTTTTTTTTTTCCTGCATGCAGATTTGAGGAGGCTCATTTTTGCAATTAATTGCATGTAGAGTTCGGAATACGGAAGGACCACTAAATTAGGATGAATGGAATATTGAGAAAGCACCTCTGCAGCCTAGGTTAGGTCCATTTGAAGATAATGATGAAGATTGAGAAGTTAAGAGAAGTAAAAAGTCCTAATCTCAATTTTTTATGAACATGTGCTTGGTTACATTTTCTACCATTTAGTGTTAACAATACGCTATGTATCATTCATCAGATCATACATGGAACAAGAAAAATTATTTTGAAAGGCTGATTTTATCATTTTAAAAACTTAGATATATAACAAGAAAAACTTCGGCAAAACTTGAAGTTCATATAGATTGTTTTTTTTTTTTTTTTTTGGTGGAAAATCTTCAACGTTTTTGGGGGGGGAGAAAAGGTTAATTTTTGGAACTTAGATGCAAGGTCTCTCCAGCTCTGTCCATGCGCCAGACCATTTTATCATAGGATGAATTTTATTTGCTGAGCAATATATTACAAACGACTTCTGTCCACTATATCATCCATGCATGGATGTTACTATACGCTTGAACAGACCAAATGAAGTATTTGGTTGTGATTTAATTAGTTTTTTTACAGCAGATGTAGAACTTTATTAGTCCAGAGTCTCCAGACACAAGCACAAAAGATACGCAGAGCATTCCGGTAAATCTTTTTGCAGTAATAAATAGAGACCACAAAAATGTCGGGAAAGAAATTTCTGAATACGGACCACAATTGTACAAGGCACCTCAAAGAACAATTATGTTTGAGGTGTCGCATATCTACGCGGCACCTCAAACATGGAATGATACCTGCATCACGCCCTGTGCGCGGCAACCGTAAAATTGGTAAAAAAAAAAATTTGCACAAAGGCCCTTGCACAATAGCCCTCGCCCTCCTACGCAAATTGGAACCAAAAAAAAAAATCAACTTGTCGCGACGCCCGACGCGGCGGCACCTATAGATTAAGAAAAAAAAAAAATTCAGCAACAGATTCCGGATTTTTTTCTCAAACATCAATAATTTGAGGAATTTGCCCTTTCTCGAAGACTTCTATCCTTGAATTGCGTTCAGTTTATTTCTCAATTCACAAGTCCATTTCTGGCCTCGAGATTTCATTCATCTTTTTCCTAGTTCTTTAGTCCGTTGCTTGTAATAGCAGAAGTATCAAGCAACGTGACTTTATCCAATTAAGAATTGTTTGATTAAATATTTTGAAGGCTTACATCTTGGTTTCAAAGTTAGGTTTGTGAGAGAATATGTCTGCACCATCTACATCAATTGTGCCAACAAATATCACCTGTGTAGTACTAAAACTCACTGGGAGAAAATATTACAATTTTTGAAAAATTCAGATGGAAACCTATCTTAGGACATGTGGTTCGCTTAATTTTGTTAAGCAATAAATTGCTACAGATGCTGATACCATCATCAAGAGGCAAGAAAGTATGGTGTTGTCTCAAATCCACCAAACAATTGATCTTTTAATTTTTGGGAAAATTGCTGATGCCAATACTGCAAAACAGGCATGGGATATTTTGGAAAAAAAACATATAAAGGTATTGACAAAGTTCAGAGAACTAATCTGCTGACGTTGAAGAGAAAATTTGAATTGATTACCATGGAAAAGTCAGAAACCATATATTCATATTTTTCCAGGTTGATTGATATAAAAAACGAGATGAAACTTAATGGTCATGTTCTCAGCAATGAGGTGCTAATAGAAAAAGCTCTCAATACTTTACCTATGAAATTTGATCATGTGATGGTTGTGATTCAGGAGACAAAAGATCTCTCAACCATGACCTTTGAAGATTTGCATGGTTTGTTAACTCTTCATGAGCAGAGGATTAACAGGAATCTAGAATGTGGTGCATAAGCAGAAACAATCGAAAAGGCTTTGCAAGTGCAGACACGTAAAAAGGAGAGAGGTGAGGTATCAAATCAGCGAAATCAAAATTTTAGAGGAAAAGGCAATTTCAGAGGCTGTGATAGAGGTAATTTTTACCAAGGTAACACTTGTCCCAATATTGAGTATGAAAATAACTGGAGAATGGGAGACCGTGTCCTACACCATTGACTGTCACTTGTCAGATGCAAACAACAGAAGGACGCAAGTCTTCTTCAGGAATCAGTATACATGAACTAAGGCCACATTTGTGACACGAAGAGGGTTGAGTTTGGAGAGATTTGCACCCTAGATGAGAATTTTCTATGAACGCATTGCCACGAAGCGGGTTGAGTTTGGAGAGATTGCTATTTTCTGAAATTTTTATTAAAATAAAAATGTAACATAGTGATTTAATGTACGTGACATAAAAAGATGATTAAAAATATGTTCATCAAAAAATTTTTTTTTGAAAAAAAGGCTTTTCATCTAGCCTTAAGACACTAAATCATTTGAATCTTAGACCTTTTATTCTTTGATTTTTCGGTCCTGAAAATTTAATTCTCAAAGAAATAATATTTTAAATGCATTTACGCTACACTATTATCACCTTTCATGCAAAGATTATAAATTAATCTATATTTTTTATTTATCTGTTTTTCAATAATACATCCATATCAAAAATTCAGACTATCCATTCAAAATGTACACATTTGAAAAAACTATACACTACACATCTACATTCATAACATCAGGCATCAAACACATTGATACTTGATTAACCGTTTCTCCAACTTTTGAAAAAGACAAGCCGATATTTACAATCCTGAAAAGCTCAAAAATGATGGTTGATAAATATCAGCAACATTTGCTTCAAGTTTAGATCTGGAAATATTAATATCGTAATCTTACCATGTTGGATGTGTTTGTTCCGATTTCCGAAGACAGATGTTTTAGGTTTGAGAAATGTTACAAATGTATGTCCTGAACTGGTCATACATAAATTGAAGACTGGGTTGGCGTCTTTTGCTGTCCATGCCGAATCCATTACTTGGGTTTCGTCAGGCCTGTGGCGCTGTCAATTTAGACGGGCCACATTAGGTCCAAGGGACTGATTGCAGGACGAGCTGAATCTGGGCTT
The DNA here is from genome assembly GCA_013103745.1 of Gardenia jasminoides. NCBI lineage: Eukaryota > Viridiplantae > Streptophyta > Magnoliopsida > Gentianales > Rubiaceae > Gardenia > Gardenia jasminoides. The sequence goes on from CM023105.1 coordinate 34,297,675, forward strand.
TCTTTGAGTAGGGTCTATTGCCTTGATTAACCATTCCACATGAAGGGCCCACTTCCTGGTGAGAAGAGTCCATGTAAATTCAGTCTATGTGCAAATTTCTTTATTAAAAGTTAGATTCCCAAAAATGAATTTGTAATAAAAGATCCTAATGCTTTTATTTTGTTACAAGTAGGAAAATGCAGACATAGCATTGGATTCCCATTTCCCAATTCCCATTTATTTTAGACTAGAGACGGTACTGATAACTACTCAAACTTTATGTTATAAAACTTCATTTTCTTTCCGAGTCTTTCCCAATATATAATAAAAAGTATTTCGTTCCAAGTTTTCATCACATGCCTAGCACATGCCTCTTGGTCTATCTAATCCCTTTCCAATCTCAAAAAAGTGCCAAAACTAATCTATTCCAAAATCAAAATCATGGCTAAATTGAAGAGAGAGAAGTTTAATATTATGTTTACCACTTGTCATCTTCTAAAAATCTGGATTTTGTCTTTTGAAAAAAGATATACAAGTTTGATCGACTGCGAGCTCTATTCAGTAATTGTAAAATAATTACTTGCTGATACATAAGTGACTATGGCTGCACAATTTGGAATGACGCAATATTCGTACATAAATTACTTGCAGATATACATTTAGGAAGTCACACTGACTTTATTACTATCCCCAGAGTTTGTATATTTTCCTCAAAGTATCCCATCCAAGGGGACATGGGTATCACAGTTATATACAATAATATCTGTAGATAAGTTACTAATGTCAACAAAAATATTGTTTCTTCATTTTTGCTCTCCACAGTTGCTGCAATTTGAAATGCCTGCAATTGATGAATCTAGTGCTAAACCATCAAAAACTATTTATAGAAATGTAGAATTTAGGTCTACGATTGAAGTGTTGGAAAATGTATAAGAGCATTTTTTGTTGCCAAAAACATCTAAGGATCAAAATGAAATATCACAAAAGTTAAGAGTATCACTGTTCAATTCCTCCTTTTATGCTTTTTGAATACAGTTCCTCTCTTTTTATCTTCTTTGTTTCCTTTTTCTGATTTCTCTGGTTCTTCACTTCCTCAGTTCTTCCCTTTCCTATTTTCAGTTTTTATATTTTGCTTCTTTTATGTCTCTCTTTTCTTTATTCCAACACGTAAGAACGAAAAAACATGAAGCTTCTTTATTTTGTTCTTCTCTTTTCATTGGTCATATCCTCCCTTGATTGTTTCCTCCTTTCTATCAATTTGATTTTAGACTTTAACATATTTTTTTTCTTTCTCTCCTTTTCTCTAACATCCACCAGAGACATTAAAAAGAGTCATACTAATATAACTCATATCATTCTTTTATGTATTCTACTCAGCAATAGTAACCATAGCTTTAGGACAGCCAAAAGAGTAGCCAATATTAGCATAATCACACCCTTATGACATGCAATTTTGTTTAGGTGCCAGGATAAGTTTTGATTGGAAGATTGTTTGAGTGATCAATTTGCTACAAGTCCTTGATTGTTGTGTGGGAAGGGAAATAAGGTGTGATTTGCATTACACATTTGAATTTGTACGAGTTTGATTTTAGTGGTAGACACTTGAAGTATATATATTTTTTTCAAGGATAAAATCATGAGTATGGAATAAAATGTCCAAGTACTTATAATCAAATTCGAATTTGTAGTTTACAAATTAAATTCCTGATTATTACTTTTATCCTAATTCTAAAAACAACACTTAATTTTAGCAATTCACACACGGTCATGATAAAGATTGTTTTTTCTTTTGGCCATTATAAAGATAACGTAAAAAAGTCAGTGTTACATTCTAACTAGAGTTCCTTATATGATACCATTTTCAAGAGTAGAATATTAGCATTTGTGCAAAAAATAGTTAACATATATATGCTTTTAATATTGAAATTTGCTTTAGTCTCTATCGATTAAACTTGATGAGCTTATTATTTAATAATGTGAAACTCTACAAGTAAGTTATTGGCATCCATTTTTCTTGGAAAAGGAAGAAAACAGCCATGCGCTAACTCCATTAGATGATAATTCATGCATGTTCTCTTCCAAATAGATTGAGAAATTTATATATCTCTGAGTTTGTTTGTTTTATTACTTTGGTTGCGCATTAGACTGACTATCTCTTTTTTGAGTTCAAGCTAAGTTAACAAACTAGTGAATTAAGTATATTTTTTGTAGTTAAGAACTGTCTTCATGTTTCGAATGAGACGAAATATTTTTTTTTTCCAAATTTAATACTAGCTTTGTGTTTGTTTTTCAAATTGTTCCTCGAGAATAACTTTTTTTTTTTTGTGTTATTTTGACCATTTCGTTTTTTTAATGTATTTTGTGCAAGAATTCTTTCACCACATGCCAAGTTGCTGCAAAAAAAGAAAGTGGAAAATGTTTTATTTATGATTTCTCACATTACAATAAGATGCATTATACATCCTAGATAACGTGAGACAACACACTAACTATAATGGATGATAGTTGTAAAACTATGATTGATGATGCATGTGAAAAAACTCAATCAAACTTCCTTTTCAGCAGTGCAATTTGTACCCATACTCTATTCAACAAGTTCTCCAAAAATTGGAAATACGCATAGCGCCATGACTAGCAGAAATGAAGGACACCCAAAAAGCCCAATAGACCAACAGAAAACCCTGGTCCAAGCCCAGCATAAACCCAATAAATCTCCAATTCCTTGCTACCTCCGTATTCGCCTGACTCTCCACCATGTGGCTCATCATCAGATCCATTGCAGCTTTTATTTAGTGGCTTACCACAAAGTCCACTATTTCCGATGTAAATGGATGGGTCTAGTAACGTCAGCAGCTGACGTCCCGTTGGAATTGGGCCAGATAACTTATTGAAGGACAAGTTCAGGGAGCTCAGAGAAGTTAAGTCTGAGAAACTTTGAGGAATTGGACCAGAAAGCTGATTCTCGGATAAGGATAGAGATTCAAGTTGCTTCAACTTACCAATGTTTTGTGGGATTTTTCCTCCAAGATGATTTCTAGATAAATCCAAACATTGCAATCCAACGAGATCCATTAACTCCACAGGTATTTCTCCACTTAATTTATTTCCTGAGAGCCCCATATATTTAACATATGGCACAGTTGAGGTGTACTCGAGACTTTCACCTTTCATGAAAACTGAAAGTTCTTCATCATACTGCAGCCCGACGGAAAATGCAGAAATTTCAACTTCAAAATATAAGGCACTCGGCTGTACTGATCTCATTCCAGAAAAGCTGTTAAAACAACGGGGTATAACTCCAGTTATGTTATTATGGCCCAGATCTAAAACCTGAAGAGATGATAATTTGCAGAGGCACATGGAGATGTCACCGTGGAAAAAATTAGATTGAAGAACAAGATACTCTAGATTTGATAATTCTTTGCCAATCCACGACGGTATGATGCCTCCAAATCCATTTTCACCAAGATCAAGAAATTGCAACTTTTTCAAATGCCTAAATGATGACGGGAGCTCCCCACTGAAATTGTTTTGGTTCAAGTGCAAAGATTGGAGAAACTCCAGATGTCCAAATGAAATTGGAATTGACCCATAGAGATTGTTATTTGCCAGATTTAGCACACCCAGGTATTTAAGATTAGCAATGCAAGAAGGGATTCTTCCGGATAGCCAATTATTGGAAAGATCTAAAATACGAAGAGCATGGATGTTGCACAAAGAATCAGGGATGCTACCATTTAAGTGGTTATCACTGAGTTGAAGCAATCGAAGAGTATCCAAAGTCGTATTAGTATCAGCTTGTGGAATTGGCCCCTCCAGTGAGTTGTTTTGGAGATATAATTCAGCAGTAAATGCTGGAAACGTTTTCAAAGGCCCATTGAGCTTGTTGGACTCCAAATGTATTTTTCGGTATCTATGACCACTATTTCTGCTAATAAGCTCAATCGGTGTTCCATTCATGTTGTTGTGGGACAAAACCAAATATTTGATGCCGGAACATACCTTATCGAACCAATCTGGAATTGAATCTGAGATGCCTGCATATGAAATATTCAGATATTTAATTTCCTTTTGGGACTTGAGCCACAAAGGAAATTTGGTCCCCATCTTGATGGAACACATTCCAAGATGTTGGAGTTGAAAAGGTGGAACCCATGACAGATTCACATTCAATGTAAGAAGAGTAGAGGATACGTCTAAATATTTAAGTTGCCTGAGTTCGGCAAAGTGAAATTCACGCAGCTCCCCACTCAGTGGATTCCCGGAAAGATCCAACTGTTCTAACTTAGCAAGCCTCCAAAGGCACGAAGGAATGGTACCATTGAACCCATTATAAGCAAGATCGAGTTCGGTCAGCTCTCCAAGTTGCCCAATCACACTTGGGATTTCGCCTTGTAATTTGTTGCTTCGCATGTGTAGTACAGAGAGAGAAGTTAGGTTGCCTAGGCAAAAGGGGAGTGAGCCTTTGATTTGATTAAACGTCACGTCTAGATAAACAAGATTGCTCAAAGTGCAAAGTGCGGGTAGTGAAGTACTATCAAATTCATTAACTGAAAGATCGAGTTTGGCGAGAGAAGTCCACTGCTGAAGGCTATTAGGAGATATTGGACCATAAAAAGCGTTCCGACCAAGATTGAGATGAACAAGTGAAGTTACATTAAACAGCCAGAGAGGGAGTGTGGAGTTAATGTGGTTACCTTGGAGGTTAAGTGAGGTAAGATATGTAAAGTTGACATGTGCAACATGAGGGAAAGAATATATTAGACAATTCTGTAATGTCAACGACGACAAGAAAGGAAGCTTGTTCAGTGCCTGTAACCAATCTTGGGCCTCTTCTAGGTTCACCCCAGAGAGGTCCAAAGTTTTTAGAGAAGAAAGACTACTGATCCATCCGAGATTTTTTGTGGAAAACATATACTGATCAGGTGGCGGATCATACGATGCATCACCAAGATGGAGATGTCGTAAGGCTGAGATATTTCCTAGTTGGGGAGGAATTGTCCCATCGAAACCTGCACTAGAAAGGTTGAGATACCTCAAATTCTTCAAGGATCCCAGAAATTCTGGGATTTGAATTCCTGAAAATTTGTTCAAGCTCAAGTCCAAATAAGACAAATGTTGCAGTTTGGCTAAAGAAGGACTTATCTGACCTCCCAAGCGGCTCTTATCATAGATAGTCAGATACTGTTGTGAATCATCATAAGACAATCTATCAGAATCAAACACCACATTATTACGCAAATCAAGTCCCACCACATGCCCAGTAATCCTGCTGCAGCCAACGCCTTGCCACGAACAACAGTCTTCTCCTGTCCAGGATGCCAAACGATCTGATTTGTCAACCAGGCCTTTCTTGATGTCGAGGAGAGCGTTTCGCTCCCCCGCGATGCAGCTTACGTTTGAATATGGTCTTGCATAGCAGCCAAGGCCAATCCCACCAAGCAAGAAAACCGAAAATAACACAATGAATTTACCCATATTCATCGTACCTTTACCAGCAAACTCGCTAATAAGCTCAATAGTAGATTTTTTTTTTTTTTGCTATAATGTTTTCGCACAAGATTCATTTAAAGGCTTGAGTGGATTAAGCAAAAACCACAAACCCTCTATTTATACGTCCAATGTTGAATGGGAACATAGAATTATGGATTGCAACTTTGACTTGGAACATAGAATTATGGATTTCAAAAGCTGAGAAAAGTCTTGTAGTTACTGTGGTGGTCAGAACATTTTCCTTCTTCCTGGCTACAACTTTTTTCTCCTTCCTGATAATTGTTCTCTATTTTCTCCTTGTATGCTAAAATTTCTTCAGTTGCACGGCAACTAAGACATGCTAGTTTTTTGTGCAGTACTGAGTAACTCACGTGTGATTTCTCTGTAGAAGGATTCAAAAATGTTCATTCTAATCTTAAAGTGCAAAGGCAAAAATTCATTTTAAATTTACTACATGAATTAGTTATTTCAGTATTCTTCATATAAATATTCTATATCGACAAAGTCTCAGAAGTCAACAAGAACAACTAAATCAAGATATCAAATATACTGACTCAAATGCATGATAAATTTATCTCGAGGACTGAAAAACATTGTATACAAAGTATATTTCCCGAGATTCCAACATTAAGGATCATCACTACTACTTTTGCGTCTGTTTTGATCCTACACAGAACTTCTTTTTCCCCCTGATTTACAGTGTGCCTTAGTTTGAGAATAGGATGGCAGCCGCATTGGGGCTTTAGCTTGAAACAAATTAAAAGATTGACATTCGACAATTTCACTACATATTAATGTCACAGTCAGTGTTATTCTGATACGTTGTTGTTTTGATTTTGGCAAAAAATAAACAGTTTAGATTTGGGGTTGATATTGACAACAATTGTTGCTAAAAATCATAAAACATTAGTCAAATTTTTTTTTGACCAAGCTAATCTGTTGATTTTTACAAAGGAGACACTAATTAATCTTTTCATTTTCAGTTAGATGTCATTCCAATTCATATTACTCAAATGGATGAAATAAAGCACTGTAATTCGTTGACGTATGATTGTTTCAGACTTTTTGACTCAAATAAATCCATTTCCTAGTTTAACCTAATCGGTTTTCCTTTACTATACTTCTGCTTGTTAATTTTCTCAATTTGTGGTTGAATGAATATAAAAAATCATCTATGGTACTAGTGACCCGTGAAGCAAAACTTTAGGCAGAAATAGGAACCATTAAAGTTGATAGAACACGGAGGTGAGTTTGCTTTTTGAAAAACGAAAAGATTATTTCAATAAAAATCAATGTTTGAAGTTATAAATTGATAATTCCTTTTCATTTATTGAAAAAATTATTCATGCAGTGTTTGCGCTTGTTTCTAGTATGTGTCTAAGTGGAGAGGAACAGAGTATCCAGCTTCCAAAGGATCAAAATTTCAAACACACAACAAAAATGCTATTTTTTTTCAAATATTTTATACAAGTAAACTCCACTGAGCATTAGAAAAGAGCAGTTGCTAATAATTGATTCCAAAAGGTTCTCAAACAAACGTAACTAACTCATTACTTAGGGCAACTCTACAAGACTTCGAGAGATGTGAAGTTACAACACTCAGCGGCGATCGTAACTCGATGTGCAAAGGTGGTATTATGTAGAGGCTTCATACTGAGCACATTGTTCCATTTGCTTATCCCACCTTCTAGTAGAATCTTACCTCGATCATTATTTTTACTGGTGCTAAACGCACACTCGATGTGTGTCCAATAAGGAAATACATTATTTTTATATAATATTTATATTTAAAAATTTTATATTGGTAGCTATACTATTTAAAGGCGATTATGTTAAAAATTGATGCATAAATAGTTAAAAGTAAAAAAAAAAATTATAGGTAGTTATTTTGAAAAAATATGTGTGGATAACTGAACAAAAAATAGTTTTCATAAGAATTAAAATGAAATTTTTACTCCAACCCATCTCTCTCCCTTTACAGTATAGATACTATATAGCTAGGTAGACTAAGTGCACCAGTTTTTCAGTGTAAAAACTACTTTTTCCTTTTTCTTCTCCATTGCTTTTTCAAATGATATTACAATATGGGGATCCCTTTATTGTAGGAACGCGTTGGCTGTTCCTACCATAGGTAGCGGGACAAGACAATGACACATGTAATGGTTATAAATGCATGTCACATGCTCTTGAAATTGGAGAGGGAATGCAGACTCGCATGTACATTGAAGAAAATGGAACGTGTCCGGATTCAAGCAAAAATGAATAAGAAAAATGTGTTGAGTGCAGAACTAGGGGGGCAAATACCAACAAATAAATTTGGTGTTAAAACTTGGTATCATTTTTTAATTTTTAAATTTTTATTCTCATAAAAGTAAAGATATACTAAAGATAACTACTTAAATTTAGTAACTTCTAATATTAATTTCCACTTCTAATAATTTCTTTTTTTGTTTGTTTGGAAAAAAAAAATCAAACTTCTAATAACTTCCATTGATTTTAATAAAAATATTTTTTTCTTCATTTGCACACTTAATGACGGACACAAAGGGGATGGGCATTTTCTAAAAATTTCTCATATAGTATTAGTTTTTAATTAAAACTCTATTACTTTGCCTCTCCACGCAAACATGTTTATCATTAGTTACGTTGTTTATTTTCTTTAATGACTCCTTCAAAAGTATCCACAATAACTCAGTTTTCCTTATATTAAAAAGTAACATATAAGAAATCAACTTTAGTTTCTATAATCTACCATTATTACTAGTTAAGGTTAATAAGATAAATTTCATATATTACCTTAACAAAACACTAATTTCTCTTTATGTAAGTTCATAAAATAAACAAACTCTTACTTTCATTTTTGTGCATTTTTTTAATGAGTGCCCATTAGTGGGCACTTGTAGATGTTTAAATCACACCTAAATTGTTAAGTAAATACTCACATTCGCATTTTATTGCACCCTTGAATTGTTATGATACTTTTCTGAGTTAAATACACTTTTCTGAAAAATTAACACCTGAATCTTCCTCCTTTGAGAGTGGCCAATGGGTGTTCATTAACCAAACTGTCTCTTTGTTAGTTAAAATTAAGAAAACATTATACAAATAGAAAACAAATGACAAATTGAAAGAAATTTAACCATGACTAGAATTATATTTATACATGAACTAGAAAAGATCTATAGAAGTAAAAACACTTATCTCAAATATCCAATCTTCCTAAAGAAAAGATTAATTTTCATGTTTTGCTTTATGTAATGTCTTTGATTATTAAAAATATTCAATTTTTTAGTTATTTATTAAATTCATTTTTAGTATCCTTCATTTGTTATGATTTTTTTATTAGGTTTGTTTGGATAGGAGATTATTTGAAATAATTTTTTGAAAAAAAAAACACTGTAGCACACTGTAGTACTTTTCTGTAGTACTTTTTTGATGTGATGTGTGTGAGATAAAAAGGTGGTTGGAAAATGTGTTGATGATGCAAGCAAGTAAATTTTGGGAGTAAATTTCCTATCCAAACAAACCCAATATCTTACTTGACTATTCGCCCCCTCAAACTTAAAATCGTGCTTCCATCACTGTGTACATCCTCTTTTCCCACTAGTGTATATGAATGGATAATTACAAGATCCTACCCTGAAATAGGTACCATTTTCAGTGCCCTTTAGTGAGGTTTGAAAAATATGACTAGACTCTATTAAAACTAACTTTCTTATAAAAATATACTCAAATTAAAAAATGAACAATAAAAAATGATTGGAAGAGTGAGAAGGAAATGGCATACCAAAATTTTTCCTCAATTTATTACTTGTTGGTCGGCTTAGAAGAGTGAGACAAATTATGGCCTATTTTAAAAAAAAACATATAATATATTGCTAATGGAAAAATAAAATAAAATATGCTGCAAAAGTTGATATTTTGGATATGTTTATTTCACTTAAGGAGTCCATTCTTTTACATGATTAATAAGAAATATGCATCTTTTATAATGAATAAATAATAAATGTGAGGTGATACTGGGATTAAATTGTAAAGGAAATACAAGTAAAGCAAAGGGGAGAAAATGTTTCCTAACCATCTTGTTCAAGTTACGTATACAAAAAAGAAAAGAAACACCAAACATATTATTGAAAAGAAAGGAAATAATAGATGATGTGTGGTTACATTTTATCCATAACTTAATGAAATCTAATTGTATAAATTTTTTCGAGTAACTGAAATAAATTATAAAGAATGTCTTAAACAAAGGTTGCATAACTGTATCTCACAAATACATTAAGTTAGTAATCATAAAAGATGTGATTGTTCTATATTAATAGTAAAATATATATCGATGTGGTCGTGTTAAGTGTGCAATAATAGTTGAGATCGCAAGAAAGAATAATAACAACACACTGAGTTAAAACATATGTTCATGTGAATAATTTGAAAAACATCACGCCTACAAATATAGGAAAACATAACCCATTCTTCAAAGGACTGAAAGTGGAATGACCTAAAAAGACAAAAAGAAAGGTTGCTATATTTCTCTACTTTTTGGTGATCTTGGAACAGAATATATTAAAAAAAGGTATCAATTAGAGTCGCAATAAATGTTATTTGTTGTGAACGTGTAAAAATAACCTTATTTGTCATAAAATTGATAATATGACATAAAATTACTTATTATTTAAATTAGTATGAAAACTAATTAACGATATCTTAATTAGTTCACATGACTTTTAATGACTAACTTTCGTTAGCAGTGTTTGTTTGTAAAAGAAAATGTAGGTTAGTGAAGGAAACATATATCCTCTGGTAGGTTTGGTTAACAGCAAATTTGATACCTATTTTTATTGCAAAATAGAGATTGATATGAAAAAAAATTTTGAAATATTTCCACAAATCTCTAGTTGCTTCAATAAATCGCCATTTTTCCCTGCTTTCATCTTTTCTTATGCTTCCTGCATACTCCTTGGCAAGCGCATGGTGAGTGCTTGCTAGGTCCATTCGTTTCCGACCACAAATGGTGGCACATTGGACAGGCGTGTCCATTTATTATTTGGACACGCAAGGATTCCTACAGTAGGAACGGTCAACGCGTTCCTACTGTAAAGGGATCCTACAGCATGGACCGCTGAAGAATGCTTGTCCTCTGACAAAGTCGAAGTAGTCAGTCATCATGTGGTAATTTCCACATCAGGAACCCATATCATAACTATTCTACCAACTGGCGCTTTTGGCGTGCTGTGTCCAACGTTCTTCACAACGTTCTTTACAGGTTCCTTTCTCAGTTGACTGACTCCAATACAAATCTTTTGCTAGTCGTCTCCGCAATTTCTTGGATACCTCTGATAGAAGTTCACTTGAAAAGTCGAAATGGAAAAAAAGTATGATTATACTTGTTCGAAATAATAAATAATAGATGTGAGATAAAAGGATGATTAAAAAATATATTAATAATGAAAGTAAATAAATTATTATCCAAACAAACACAGAAATTACAATCAAGAAATGCTTGTGAGCATTCAAAAACAAAAAGGAAAAAGAACCTTGCAAACATAACTAACAAGAAATTTAAGCACAGTGCACTTCTCCTTAACTATTAAAGAACGTCTATTTATCTCAGGAATCTCACTTCTCTTGTCCCTTTTGGTTTTTATGCTTAATCTGCTTAATTTTAGCTCTGATTTTGGGTGTTACTGATTGTTGCAGGTACTATTCGCCTGCTTAATTGGTCTTCTTTTGGGCATTATTGATATTAAGGCTCCTTATCTCTTTCACCAGTAACTGAAGATCTAAGAATGTTCCATGACCTGAGCAAAAGCCATCCAGATGATGTTCCCAAATGAATTAGATGGTAAAGGTGGTGAAATTCTTGTCCTCAGATTCACCATGACCGACAACGCCGACTGCTTCTGATTACCATAACGGACCTTCAACATCTCTATGCATGATTGCCATAACTTACCGTCAAAATCCACTCCTTCAACCTTTTCTGGGATCAGATCAAACATCTAGACAGCCTTCGTGATGGCCTCAGCCATAGCTAATGCTGTCCTTAAGGATTTTAGCTCTATTCCCATCAATAAATTTTGCTACCTGCAAGATATAAGACCAAGCAGCTATTTTCCCAGCTCCACAAAAATATCCCGCAGAGGAACGAGTAAAGCCACACATTTTTTTTATTTTTATTTTTTAAGGACATACTTAAAGCAAGGAACTTTTCTAATCAAAGACACAAGCACTTTTAGACATCACAAAAGATCACAAAACAAGACAGTCATGAAGTTTTAAAATTAACTACTCAGTCCCATCATGGGATTAGACAGTTATGAAGTTAATGCAGGTAAGAGAGCTAAAGAGGTAGAGGAAATTTAGGATCTAAATTCTTGATCTTTCTAAGATTCTAGATTTTTGGAAGTTTGAAGTTTAGATTTCTGAAATTTTGAAGTTTGAACTCTCACAATGAAGATGAAAAACTCTCACAAGGAAGAGGGAAACCTCTCACATAGAAGAGAAGTTATTTCATGCTTGGTTTACTTGGATGCTCAATTTAAAACTCAACCCAACCCAATCTTCAAATCTAAGGGGCAGGTTGGGCGGGGTTGTGGTTTTGGGGTTAAATTGCCACGTAATCTAAGTTCAGTTCCTATGAAATTACCAGTGCCATGCCTAGAAATGAACGAAATGTTTGCTTACTGAGAGATAAATTGGAAATACCCAAATAGAATAGAATGAAATAATTATATTGAATATTACCCGTCAAGTTATCAACTGGCCATTATTTCTTATATGGTAGTTGTCTGAGTATCCATCAACTCGTTAGTGATTGAGCTTTTTCTTCCCTTTTTTTGGCTGAATTCTTTATTGTTTTAAAAATGATTTCTTTTTTATTTTTTAGTCCTGTTAGACATTGATCACTACCTCTAATTTTTGAAAAACAAAAAGTTTTGATCGATTAGCAAAAATTTAGAATAATATAATCATAATTTTATCAATCAAATAAATTTTGGTTAAACATTGTCTGGTTAGCCCCTGGATCCCTAATTGCCATTGAAATTTGAAGAAATAGCATGTTCATTAGAAAATTTTAACAAAGAGCTACCTGAGAAAAAAAAAAAAATAGAGTGTGTGCTCTAAATGCCATTGTAAAATTGTGCTTCTTGTTTTGCCTTGGTAATTTAACGGATAACCAATCAATATAAAAGTTCTAGAACTACACATGAATAATCATCTCAAAATGTTTCTTAATTCTTTTTTTTTTTCCTTTTGCTCATAACTTACGTTTTGCGTAGGTTGATTACCGAATTCGATCAAATAAAGCAATCTATATTATCTTGGGAAACCTATCAGAGTTTCTGACCCTGAATGAATCATTTTTCCAAACATTTTTTCTGTTTCTTCTTTTGCTTCTTAATTTTCTCACTTTATGGCCAAAAAAATATCAAGATCGTCTAAGGTACTTACGAATAGAAGTGAATTCACTTTTGAAAAGACCAAAAAAAAAAAAAAACAATTATAATTGAATCTAGAAATTATTGGAATCAACTTTTTCTTGTTTTCTTGTTTTGTTACAAGGGAATACGCAAGCATGTATATGCTCGTGCATAGTGTAGTTTTTAGCCGGAGAAAAACAGAGAATCCAGCTTCCTAAAGATCAAAATTCTAATCACATGAACCAAGCATTAGACTTGCAAACTTGCTACGGGAAAAACAAAAACAAAAACAAAAATACAGACTTGCTAATAATTTCCTAGAAATGTCTCAAGAAAAGGTTTCTAGAATACTAAGGTGCAATTTGTAAAGGAAATTTTAAATTTCTCTCGGGGTGGGCAACAATGGAGATTTGAGAGAGATGAGGTACTTTGAATACTCAGCGCTAACTGTAACTCAATTGCGAAGATGTACTTTTTCTTGGGGTGGGCAAAAATCTTCCTTTTGGTGTTCCACCTCCCGGTGGAATTTAATCACGACCATTATTTTATTTTATGTTAATCTATCAGCTCCAGTTTTTTAATGTAAAAGATTCTATTTGCCAATTCTTTTCCAATGCTTTTCTAATACTGAGACACCGTGGTGGCTCGTGAGATTGTTGTCTCCTGGACTAACATTCCACCAAGAGAGAGAGAGAGAGAGAGAGAGAGAGAGAGAGTTGGGATTGAATATTCGAATGGGGGAAATGACCACAGATGTTTAAATAAGTGATATTGTACTATTTTTACATTGTCTTTTTTTTTTTTTTTTGTGGCTTGTAAATCTTTTCTAGTAGGAGGGTTTCCTTCCTTATAAGACTCAACTGCTGATCAACGAAATGAGTTTATTTTGCTCAAGAAATAAAAATGAAATGACAACATGAACTTTCATTTATTTTGTTATTAATATATTTAGACAATAAAAAGTAAGACAACAAAGAGTAATTTTGGAATGAAATTGCAATTACTTTCCAAAAATGAATTTTTTAATATTATATTTTAAAATGGATTATAAATGTGGATAATTTCAGAAACCTCCCTTGAGGTTTATAGTAATATCACTTGGTACCCTTAAACTTTGAAAAATCTCACATGCCTCTCTTATTTTTAACTTTTTGTAACTTTGTCACCCCATTTCAGAAAATATCATTTAAAAATTCATTTTGGGTGAGATAAAATATTTCTATTCCCAAAGTACCATTTTCTTGTGAACCTTTAGCTTTCATAACAAACCAAGTTAAATCCTTAAGAATTACAACGCAGTAATTAGGTTGAAAGGTCTTTTATAATTTTTGAATGATTCAATAAATGAAAAAAAAAAGTTACAATTAGAACATTTTACACTTTGAAAATACCTCAAATAAATTCCTAAATGCATTGTTAATAATTTATCTTTCTTTTTTTTCTACGTCATCAATTTAGACAGAATGTTAGGACATTAAAAAAATTCTAAACAATTTACAAATTTCTAAATTCATCCAAAAATATTCTATAATAAAGAAAATTACTTTTATGTTTTCAAAAATACCTCAATTTAGTTTATAAACATAATTTAGACATTGTTTTTGTTTCTAATATTCAATTCATCAATCTATACAAAAAATGCAGAAAGTTTAAATTTCTTAATTTTTAAACTCCTTAAATTAATGAAAGCACTTTACAGTGAATGAAATATTTTTTCCAACTTGAAGCATCTTAAACATACTTTTAAACAATAATCTTTTATAACTTAAAAACACTTACTTATATAATTTATTCTATTACAATTATATTTTCACTCTGTTTGTCTTTATTTTCAAGTTTTTAAAATATATCTTCACTCTTGGAAAAACAATAGGATAACATAAGGGCAATTTTGGCATGAAAACATTTGCTCTCTCCAAATATGAGTTTTTTAATAATATTTTTTGAAATGGGTTAATAATGTTACAAAAAGTTAAAAATAAGGGAAGTAGATGAGATTTCTCAAAGTTGAGGAGTACCAAGTGATATTACCTTAAACCTCAGGGGAGGTTTCTGAAATTATCCCTTATAAATGATACCAAAAACATAAAGTAAGGGAGGCAAGTGAGATTTTTAAAAGTTTGAGAGCGCTAGGTGAAACTATTAGAAACCTCAGGGGAGGTTTCTGAAATTATCCCAAAAAAATGCAAAGGTGGGATTGAGCTCAATCTTGGTACTCCCTCCGTCCCACTTTATTAGGCCTGTTTTCCTTTTTCGTTTGTCCCAAATTATAGTCCACTTTCCAATTATAGAATATAGTTAACCTGTAATTTCTCTAAAATGCCCTTAATTAATGAAAGTTGTTGTTTAGTACTACCTACCTTATTTAATGCAATTAATTTTTCCAAAATATCTTGAGATATGAAAAGTCAAGTTTTGGAATCATTCCAAACTTATTTAGATTAGTAGGAAAATAAAAAGTCATCATTGTCATTCTTTATCATTTAATGCAAGCATTAGTCATACTATATTTAATTAAGGGTATTTTAGAAAGACACGAGTATTTCAACAACATTACCTAACTTTTCTTAATCTGTGTGAGAAAAGAACTAAGCCTAACAAAGTGGGACGGAATGAGTATTTCCTTTGCGGATATCAACATTCTCGGAGTAAACTTGTGGGGCCCATATCTGCTTCTAGAAAAACCATGAAGCCAAGTCTGACCAAAATCCCGTTGGGTCCTCAATTGACCTTGTATACATCCCCAAGCACTTCAATTTGCAAAGTAGGAGCAGAAAAGAAAAAAAAAAAAAAAAAGAAAGGAAGGAAACACAAAATCAGAATCTTCCGGAAATGGTAGCAGGACTTACTTACAAAATGATCAATAGTAGCTAGGAGTGAGACGTGTCAAATATCTTGTGGAGATTTTACATTAGCTCGTGTTTGATTTGGGCTAAAGAAATTGGTGAGGCATCCAAGTAGTATTCTTTCAGTCTTCTTTTGTTTCGTTGAAAATGTCTTGCCGCGGCTTTGAAATGTTTCACAATTTCTTCTTACCTTCAAAAATATAGTATTTTATTTTTTGTTTCCGATATCTCCTTCCCTACATGTATTATCAAAAAATTTTATGATCCTTTTTGAGTATCATTCGCTCAAGTTGTATCTCTCACTAAAAATAATAATTTTAATTTTAAATATTTAATAATATTTATTTTAAGGGTTCATAACACTTTTTTCACTGTTCAATGGTGGACTTTACTTATATGTATGATATCAAAAGGAACTATAGAATTTCTCTATATTATCATATATTTAAATTCAGAAGTTTAATTTTAAAAAGGCTACACTAAAATGAAAAGCATTAGCATCACAATTAAAGCACTAGTTAGGAGACCAAAAAGTTAGAACTCTCCAAAGAGCCACTATTTTCAAAAAAAAAAAAAAAAAGAATTTCCCTCGGTGTTTTGAGGGAATAGGAGGGAAAGAAAAGGAAAGAATTAACATGGAGGAATAAGTATTTTGATATTTGGATTAGTTTTTGAAGAGGGAAAGGATAGGAGGGAAATGGAAGGATAGAGTCTAGTTATTTTCTCTCAATTTGCTTTTTGTTCAATACCAAAAATTGTACAGGATAATAAATTACTAAAAAGTGTCAACCATTTTATTTTGGAATGTTCCAAAAGTTTTTCATCTTAACAAAGTAAAAAGGGATTTTTGGAAAGGCATTATTAAGGAAGAATTTTTTACGAATTTGTCTAACTTTTCTGCATTGCTTTTTAATTTTTTTCAAATATATCTTGATCTCATATACATTGCATCCAAATTAAAATGTATTACATCAAATGAAAAGATTTTCCCAAATAATCTCCAATCCAAGTAGGGCTAAAGTTATCTTTGATCTTTATTTTCAATATTGTCCCTTCCTTTCTTGTGCATGATGTTATATTGAAAATTAAAATCTGAATTTGGTGCAAGATAATTTTGAATAACAAAAGCATTACCGTTACGATCCAAGTAGTAATCTACCTGAACCATTTCACAGGAAGGGCCTACGTCCTTGTGAGAAGGGTCCATGTAAATTTGGTCTATAAGTAAAATTCTCTATTAGAATTTTTTTTTTAATCAATCGCCTAGTCGGCCAGGCCTAGTTGGTTTATTAGAAGTTAGATGCCCAAAAATGAATTTGTAATAAAAGATCCTAAACCTTTTATTTTGTTACTAGGAGGCATGAACCGCGCGATGCGCGGTGATAATTGAACTTTGATGCCCATGAAGAATATACAGCGCGTTTATATGGCTGTAATAATTTATGGTAGTATAGTTGATAGAAATCACAGTAATAGAGTAATTAACAGTACTCTATAATAATTGGCAACCGTATATGGTATGGCATTTAGTAACTTGGACTTGTAACCCTGCTAGGGAATTGAAAGTAATAGCATTAATAGAAATAAAAAGAGTGGTATATTTGTTGGCAACAAACAACTCAAATGTGAAACTTATGATGCCATGGATACATAATTTCAAGGCCATCTGCTGCAAAACCGTAATGCGAAGTGAATTATGAGAATGGGGCAAGAAGAGAAGAATTTCTCCTTCTTGAAGGCCATGATCAACGACAAAGGTATTCCAATTTTGGTGAAACCTATTCCTTGTCATTCATGTTATAGCTTCGCTTCCACTGGTGAGAACTATAGTTGGTGTTTTGGATTCATGTACACCGCACCAACATAATTTGGGATTTTCTGCCAAAAGAAATTATTCATAAACTGGGAAAAAAAAGGGAGAAGATAAATATTGGAAATTACCGAAGCATAAATAACATACCATACTATACTTGAACTTGGAAGAAAAGATCTGGTAGAAAGTATGCAGTGTCATGAGATTATGCGGAAAGAACCGGTTAATTGATGAACTGATTACATGCAATTGATTGTCGGGAACCTTTGCACTATGAGAATATTGCGTTAGCTCACCTACAGATACATGCGTAAACACATACATGGACACAGATAAATACATACACAGATACATACGCACATACATATATATATATATATGCAAAGAGATATAGAAAAAAAAATTTTGTGTGTAAATCGGAAATTTTAAGTGTAAAAAAATATAAGTCACCTGGCGAAATGGACGATATGGGAGGCAGCATTGGGAGATGCACTGTCCAACGCGTGCTAACAACTTTTTGATCAAACCCAAAACTAAAAAAATCATACCTGTAATTTCCCCTGTTCCTTAAAAATACCAAATCATTCTCGTGAACATAGTTATCAGAGCAAAAAGTTTTCCATCCTTTTTCAAAACAATGATTTCTTATTTCTAGACTCCATTGAGCGAGGCCATGCAGAACAACAACAATCCCTCCATCGCGGAAATCATTTGAATCAAATACAGCAGTAGGAATTTCCTAAAGCAAAGTGGATTAAACAAAGCTCAAAGTCAAAGGGAAACAAGCGAGCAATACTTTAAGAAACCACATTGTTTTTAGGTGTTTGTCAGTAACATAGCACCACCCGTTTTCCATCCGAGATTCTGGCCGGTGGCTGGTTGCTCACACCAGAATCTAAGGATTCAGGATATTGGTCAAAGCAAATAAGCAAGAATAATTTGATAACGTTATTAAGAGAAAAAAAAAAAACAGATGCCTGTCTTTGCAAAGGCTGATGAAGAAAGTCGGGTGATGTTCTGTAACCATCGCTGAACCTGTCAATCGACATACAATGACGGCTCACCCATGGACTGAAACACCATAGGATAAGCCTTAAGGAAGCTTTTTTGTGCATAGTAGACCATCTCTCCTGATTTGTTAGTTGCTGCAGTAGCTGCGTGAATTCTATCACGATGAAATGTGGAAAGATAAAACCTTATCTTGCTTCCTAGGCAAACTGATTCCATTTTTGAAGGGATTTTTTGGTCTATCCATCCAGTAGCTCAAAGCAAGAAGCCGTGATAATTTACTGGCACAATAAGGTAGAAAAGGAAAAAATTATCACTCGAATCCATTCATACAATATAGGTATATGTTTAGCATAACAGCAAAAGATCTATACCTTTTTGTTTGGCTGGTATGTATAACCAGCGAAAGAGGAAGATGAATAGTCTAAATCAAAGGAGAAAAAATAGTTTTTTCGTTCACAGCACGAATGATAATATCATTTTGCAGAATAGTTAAGTAGAGGGTAAAATATTAGGTGACGCCATTAAACACAAAGGCATCAGAACCGAGAAAAAAATTAAAGTTGGCACATGTCTGACATTAACCAACGGGGTGGTTGTGTCTATAGCAAATGCAATTGATTACAGATTTTCATGGAAAAACCAGTGATTGAACCAGGAGGCCCATTAAAGCACAACATATCTAAAAAAGGTAAAGCTAGCTTGAATCCATGCAAATCTTTCCAGAGGTAAAGATCAGTTCACATCAACGATCAGAGTTATTGCATCTGGTTAGACAGAGCTTGCATGCTAGCTAAGCAAAATAAAAGACTTACAAACAAAACAACAGAAGTTAAGAGGTTTGTCATGGGAGAGTTGCTATGTATATTAGCAACAACAACGACAAAATGCTTGACCAGTAAATAAACTGATCCACAACAAAAGATCACAAATAACATGATCAGACCAGCTTTGCCTTTTTGGCAATTCCTGATTCAGTGGGTTTATCTCCAATCTCCTGAACTTCCTTAGGTTGCTGAAACCTTGTTTCAAGACGAACTTTTACCTTTGATGTGGAACCAGCATTTTCTGATCAGGAAATGATGTCTGAATATTAGTAAATCGCATGAGCAAACATGGAATATTGGGAAAAGCTTATTGATAGCAAATAAACCTGGTGGCAAAGTTTGTGAAGCATCATCGCCACTAATAAAGGTTAGCCTCTTCTCTGGGGTTGTCAGATGCCTGGGATGATAGCTTGCCACTATTGTCCTCAAAATAGTATAGAATTGTATAGCGTTGGTGAGATCCACCATCTCTCATCAATTTGGGCCATGAACATCTTTGACTGTAAATCTTCATGAACTTTTTGAAGTGGCAATTCTATATTCTGCAAGCAATGGTAAGCTCTGAATATTTCTTTTTGTTACTGCCATTGGCACTTTGGTCTAAGCTACTAAAAAATCTTCTATAATCTGGACTATATAGCAGACCTTCCTGTGATGTTCCATTGCCTCAACTGCAGTGAATGTGAGCAAATTTTCGGCTAAGTCGCCAAATATTGACGCAGTCAGCGTATCAGTGTGGTCAGTTAGATCAACATCAAAACGGCACCTATATTAGATGAACTTAAAGTTGCTTAGTATGTTAAGCTAAGAGCAGATTTATGATTTTGCATAAATTAAATAGTTGGAGGATAAGACTCTTTTCCTGGGCGAGGCCTTTTGTTTTTCATCACAGTGATTGCAGGTATAGGTGGTACCAAAATTTGCCGCTGTCATACGATGGCATTTCACGCAAGTCATGTAATAATATTTCTGAAAGATGTGCTGAAAAGAAAATTTGCCTCTGACCCATGCTACCTGAGACACGAAAGAAAAAGAACAGTCAAAGTTTCTGTGTATAGTGCGTAATAAATAATTCTGATAATTTGTCTATGAAAGAAGGGAAAAGAAAACAAGAAAGGAATGTAATCAAGATAGCTAACCTTCTGAGTTGGCATAACATCAACGATTGAAGTAATTTTTTGCTGTGACTGATAAAACGTTTGAGGACTTCGATCTGTGGACGTCTTATCTTCAATGAGACCAGGAAAGGTCTTTTCATTTCTGGCAGCCCTGTACAAAAAGATGGAAAAAGATCATAACAAACCTGAAGATAATAATATTGAGTTTTAAGGAGTAGAAGAAGCAGCTTGTTAATGTAAACAAACCAATGCTTGGGCTGATTGACATCTCTAACAGGAGGATTCACAAGAATAGCAGAATCCTTTTTAGTTGACAAAGCAATTCCTATTCATCGAATATGATTAGATTCTATATAAGCACAGACACGAAGGATAAGATAAAGGCTAATAAAAACACCTAATAAACTCTTTACTAACCATGATATGTGACAACCTTAAGGCTACGACATATCAAAACTGGGTACTTATCTTTCTGCTGAACAATAACCTGTCCTTCATTCTCAACGAATTCGTTCCAGAGAGAGAGCACAACAGGCTTCATTCTATATACATCAAAGACAAAGAAGAAAGCACTGCATCGCGATAATAAAGAAAGTGGATGAACACAAGCCATGTACTAAAGATCTCAAAACAGCAAGTTTGAATCGGACTAAATTTTTTTCTCGGCCATATAACAAATTTAAGCTTATATGACACGCATAAGCGTGTAATAATGTAGTAAGTGCAAGGAGGATTTATGGCCCACTCTTCATTAACAAGCAGAAATCTCTGCACCATTGAGTCACCAGCATCTTTATGGACTGGAATGACAGAGGATACATTAATAACAACTCCAATGACATCTACATTCATGAAAAGAACAGACAAAATTGTGTCATTTTTGTGTTTATATAAATATGATACAAATATAGTATATAGAAGGATGGATTTGGCACTTACCACAGTATCATTCACAGAGTCCACGTAACGCGCAAGATCTTTATATTCTGTAAAACTAAACTGGAATGGCAGCATCCCAGATTGATCTTCATCAAGTTTCTCAACAACAGTGTCGGTGCCTATAACCCACTGAAGTTTAACACCATCAATCTGAAATTTTTCAGCACAAGTCCTAACATCTGCATTCGAGATTCGATACTTTTTGTAAAGTTTCAGCTTTGGGCCCATCTTCTGTATGGCATAGTTGAAAAGAATAGCCTGAACTTTTGATCCCTATAAGAGAGACATCGATGCAAAGGCATTAACTATATAAGTTAAATCCAAGCAAGGAAAGAAGAGACTGAAGCATGGCATAAAATGTGCAGCAATTGAAACTATTGGGAATCTCTTAAGAAATAACCATGACATAATTTAACCTTTGAGTCAACAAATATAAATTTCTGGTATTTGGTTGGAGTAGACGCCAAGATCCAATATTCATCTTTCTTGAACTGTTATAGATGTCCATGACCTCATTCCAGCTTGACATCGTCCAATAAACAAAACATCACCCATACCATTAAGAAAGAAATAAGTCAGTAAAAGCCATAAAAAATGTCAGCAAGTAGCCATGTAACAGAGCAAGCAGGATGTAACCAAGGCAAAAAATGCATGTATATAGACAAGAACCACAGAATTACCTTTATCAATACAGCTATTTATTAGCCAATTCCAAAATCTCGCGATAGACAACGTTTCGCGTTTTAGCTTCTATCAGAACATCATGAAAGGTTGGTGGTATAATCAAGACCTTAACTGAGGTTGACATTTTAGCCCGAGACAAAGCAACGTACAGCTGGCCATGCGAAAAAACGGGTTCACGGAGATAGATTCCTACACGGTCTAATGTTTGGCCCTGTGATTTATTGATTGTCATGGCAAAACAAAGCCTTACTGGAAATTGAGTACGCTTAAAAGGGATTCCAATCTTTTCGATCGCAGCCAGGAAGGAATTCTCGGAAAATGACTTCGCTTGCCGATCTTTCCTCATGTAATTTCAGCACAAAGTGCTCGTTGACTTTAGTTCTCTATAGATCAGTCCTTGTCCCATTACATAATCCTTACATTTGGATTTAAATTCTAAGAAGAATAATAGGGCTTCTCCTTCAAGACTAACCTATGGGAGGCACCTTTTGGATTTAAGGAATTAAGAAAGTCTTGATAGTCTCCTTGATCCCTTTCATTGAGAGTCTTATCAGTACTCATATAAACATATGGCTGTCCAGGAAATCGCTCAATCATCATCTCATTAATGTCATCAACACAGGAATTCTTTGGTGTAAGAATAGATCTATTGATCATCTCATACGAATTTAATGAATAAAGTTGGAGATCTGAGAAGACAAAATCTACTAACCTGAGCAATGAAAAAACTGATTAGATGTGTATGTGTACACGATGTATAAAATTTAGAAATACCAGCCTATAAGATTGTTATGTCAGAAGCTAAATAAGTAATCCCAACCCCGTTGGCGATTCGTATCCTTAATTGAGTGAGATTAATAAATCCTGGCATAAACATATTTTTCCATCGACATCCTCGGGGCTCTCTGACCCTCCAACTCTCTAAGAAAGTCGAATATTGATGGTCCATAATGGCACGCATGTTTTCTGATAAAATCAGCTTTTCAAGAGTATTCCATAAAGGTGAATTAACAAAGCTAGCCTGAATTTGTTCATCCTTGGAGGCATTTGCTATCACGAGTAAGTAATCAGGTGCGGAAATCACCACCAAAGACGACGATTTTACCACCAAAAGGCATTTCTGAATTCATTACATCTCTTAGCAATAGATCAAATGCCTCAACAGTATCCTTTTTAGCCATCGAAGCTTCATCCCAAAGGATTAATTTGGCTAATGAAATAAGCTTAGCAACAGAGCTTTGCTTGCTGATTTGGCAGATTCTCTTTGCTGATACATCTAGGGGAATCTTGAACCTAGAATGAGCAGTTCTTCCCCCGGGAAGAATGGAGGCAGCAACACCAGATGATGCGACTGCTATTGCTATATAGCCCTGAGATCTAAGCGTTGCAAGCAGTGATGATACAAGAACGTCTTGCCAGTCCCACCAGGTCCATCAACAAAAAAAGCACGCTCCCTTAAGAATGAACTTGAATGGGATAATATCGTAAGCACGCCTCGATCCTTGTTCGTTTTGATGATAGAGCGAGTCCTCTTCGATGAAGGAATGTTTTCTCACTATCAATCTCTTTGTGAGTTGCTTATCATGTACAAAATAAAAGCTATCAGGAACAAGATGATAGTCACTCAAATTTTTTCCCATCCGCTCTAATGTTACTATATGTTCAAGAACAGCTACTTTGATGCAATCATAGTCCTTAACCAAGAAATTGAATGCTTCCTAAGGTCCAGAGGCTTCGGCTTCATATTTCTCCCAAAGAAGTCTCCAGGATTGCTAGGCAATAGACTAACAAGGCGCAAATAGAGCTCTCCCGGTGGAGGACGGCATTTGAAAGCTGCTGCATCATCAGTGTGTCTCTATGTATGTATCGATTGAGAGACCCATCCCCGGAAAGCCGCTTCTCTATGGACAAGGCAATCTTTCCATTAACAGTGAGTAGATGCTCAACCATGTTGGAGCACGAACATGACAGACGGCAAGCCGCAAAATAATAGCGGCTCTCCCGGTTGGACTCACAATTGCCAACCTCCCAATGACCTTTTTTCGTTTTCTTTGAGTCCATTTTTTGTTCTTAGGCTTCCAGACAAAGAACTCTGGAAATTCACGGTAAAGGCAATTAAGCTTCTGAGCTTGTTTGTTGGTTTTGTTCATGTAAAAAAACCGAGTCAACATTGTTTTGCTAAAATCAGCACGGTCCAAGAGACGAGCAAGATCAGTATTCTTATGGAAAGAAATCATCTGCTGTCCTGGAAGATGCACTTGAAGAGTATAAACGGAAGGTGTCATTTCATTTAGAGAAAATCTATATATTCGCCAAAAGGCTTCAGCAGCTGCCACCCATCTCCCAGCTTGAAAATTATTAATTTCATCAATGTCTTCAGGATTATTAGTAGAGTCTATGTGAAAGCTGACATGGTCATGACCCTTGTAGACATACTTGTACAAATACTTGACTAACGACCGTGGAAGATTTCAACGTTCATATGGCAGTCAAATAGTGCAAGAAGGTAAGGATTGTATGGCACAACCCATCGATTGTCTAATGCATGATTTCGCACTCTTACAAATCGACCATTGCTTCGCCTTCTATAACGTGGATAGCTGTCCTCTGTATGCGTAATATACTCATTAAAATCCTTTGGATAGTGATTCTTGCACATTCCATTCTTCATACAAACATTGTCCCTTTTTAATGCTCCACAAGGACCATGCATCATGTGCTTGACAACAAGCGAATACAAATATTTTTGTTTCTCTGGATCTGGAATTTCAGCTGACACAATCTTATCATAGGCCTCAGGATTTAGTGGTTTATACTCGGGCTTAAGAATCAGTAACAGATGAGCATGAGGTAGACCTCTTTTTTGGAACTCAATAACATAGACAAGAGCCTGCACCTCTCCAAAGATTTTTTTCTTCAATATTTCAGATTTGAGCATTTCAAGCTTTGCTCTAAATACTCTAGACACCAGATCAGGTCGGTCCTGTGCATCCTCTCCATACTTGAGATTATCCTGAATTTCCTTCCAATTAGTGTTACAAGTCATCGTAATGAAAATATCTGGACGACCATATTTCTGGACTAAAGCCATAGCATCTATGTAACGACGCCGCATATCTCTTGGGCCCCCAATAAATGAAGCTGGAAGATATACTCTTCGACCAACCTGATTTCCTTGATGCTGTCCAGTAGATACACTATCCATAACACCTTGAAGAATTTGAGTCCTAATATCATTTTGTTTTTTCCTATGGAAGTCAAGCCTAGATGTCTCAATTTTCACGTAAATATCAACAGCAAACTGCTGCAAAAGCCTCCTTGCATGCAACAGCATTGAGCCATCACCTTCTCTCATCTGAAGCAAATAGCAATAGTATTCTCTTGCAGACACAGTACGACGCTCACTTTTTCCCTTCTCGGCTAAATACAAAAAAAAAAACAATCACCTACAGTTCTTTATATATATATATATTCACTATATAGACAAGTGCAACTAAAAACCGAATACAGCACATTAAGTGAACTTGCCTTCCTGTTCCAAGCGAACTAAGTCTGATGCTGTACGTATTAAAGAAGCATCAGGCAGATCAGCATCATCAGAATCCTCATTTTTTCTTTTCCTAGAATCTGAATTTCTCAGTATTCCACGATGCCAGCCAGATTCACCTCGAGGAAATAAGAGCGGATACTGTAGGGGATCGTAGCATGAAAAATAGTGTTGTATTCGATGACTGGTGTTTGAGTGGGAATAAACCTGAATGTGTGCACTCTTTTCCAAAGCTTCATCCTCAGATTCAGTCCAGATGGCAGCAACCTGGGATGAGCTTGGCAGGTTATAAACTCTTTGATCCAATCCAGGATTGCAATTAAGAACCATTTTGCAATCGTCTAGACTGGTAAGCTCTCGCAAGCTCTTGAAGAATTTGGTGTAAGGATTAGACTCAAGTACACTCATTAGCAACTTAAGAGTACTCTCACGAAGCCTAGGCGAATTTTCAAGCCTTTTAGCCAACTCCTCCTCTTGGTCATAAAAATACAACTGGATGCCAGTAGGTGTCTTGCCTGTAGAAATCAAACTATCTAGTAAATGGTAAATCTGACCTTGCACTCGAAAGGTATAAACTCCCTTTGTGTTTTTTGTTAGCTGGCGATCATACTTTGCACCAAAGGTTGTAAAAGCTACATTATTGTTATAAGTTCGAACATGCTTTCGAAATTCTACACACTCTTCATCTGTGCCAGCGTAAAGACGAAAAAGGTTACAAGGCATCACGGGCACAACAACAGAAACATCCCCACCACGGCAACAGAAATTTGGCGACTCTAAATAAAATCTCTTTGCTCTGCAATGCTCACAGTTTGGAGCACTTGGTAACACAAGAGCCTTTTCAGGAATCTTCTCCAAGCGCGAATATGCAGCTGAATTAGCTTTTCTTCTTTTTCCTGATTCGACAATAACATATGTATCACCTAGCTGAGAAGCAGGAAATAAATTTTTTAAGCGAAGCTAGCTCCTAAAATTTCATAAGGTAATATCCAGAAGGCTTACAAACCTCTGGTAATAGTACGTGTTTTAACGACAATATGTGAACCTCTCTGAAGGCTAGATGATTTTTCTCTTCCTAACCCAATAACACAGGTACCTGCCTCCACAGGCGGAACAGGAAAAGCTGACAGGAAAAAACACTAAACTTCAGCCATTCACGAGACTAAGTAAGTTTTGTAGAAAGATTGCAATGCCTAAAAATAGCTAGGCAAATATACTTGAAAAGTGTGGAGCAGGGAAAAGTCAATAAGTTCATCTGGTATACACGGACACTGTCAAACGAAATATACCTCCAGACAGTGAATTCGCACCAGGAGGAACAACAGCAGGGTACGACCTACCAGAAGATGACTGCTTGTTGGCACTACAATCTAACTGGTCAACTATACTATCGAGCACACCAGCCAACTCATCATTATTGATAGGTATCTGATCATCATGCACTGAATTCTCAGAGGCAGGCACAGATACACCTACTTGCTCTGAAGAAGGCAAAGAATCAAGCATCCGGTTGATACGATTACTCCTATACTTCTTTTTTTGTCGACTAACAGGATTGGCATGATAACAAGGCACTTGCTTATCACAAATAGCAGCCGCAGAGGTAGATGATTCTGCCTGTTGAGAAATAGGCAAAGAACTCTCACGATAATTTAATGGCTCAGTGCTACTGAGAGGGTGAGAATTAATTTTTTTGACTGCATACGCATCTCGCCTGCACTGCAACAAAGCATCCTTCTTTGCCTTGTCCATGTTAGCATAGCGAATGCGCCTCACGGCGTTGTAGTCCATGGAATTAAGTACTAAGATCTATTTAGCAATTGCATAAAAAATAAGGAGGACTAATTAAAAGTTACATTATCACCCAATGAAAAAAAAATAATGAAAATTGAATATTGCTTGTGCAAGCTCAGCAACCAGTATAAAAAGAACACAAAATAAATACTACTCAATCAAATAGAATAACACTTGTAACCACGCAATAATAGCAGACGAAATAATCATGCTACTGATACAAAGAGGAAAACAGCCTTTTTTATTTACAGCAAGCAAGAAGGACAAAATGACGTTAGCAGAAACACCAAGGAGATGAAGCGTGCGTGTGTGTATATATATAAGGGAGAAAAAATCAAGTAGATAAAACAAAACGCACAGGATCACAAGAGGGAAAAAATATTGCAACTCTAAAAAAATGAGAATCACGAGAGGTAAAAAAAAAATGCTGCTTGACATCCTACGACCAAGTTTAAGGGCTGTAGTAAAAAAGGCGAAAATTATATGGTTAGCGAGCATACAAAGACATGCTTTGCTTATGGACATCTATAAACACCGCACCTGAAAGAGCAATAGATAGTAGAAGCAAAGGCCTAGATGAGCGTGCAGCGAAGCCAATCGTCCCTGCAAAATGAATAAGAAAAAAAAGGAGCATCAAAGCTTCCTAGAATATAAAATGAGCACATGCTAAAAAAGAAAATAGCACATAATGCAGACAGGAACAGATAGCAGAAACACCAACCTAGATCTGTGAGAAGTGAAGGAATAATTCCCTGAAGAAGCAATAAAAATAGAGGAGAAGGTCATCAAAATCATCCAGAATAGGAAACATTCTAGTGAAAAAAAAATTAGAAAAAACAGCACACCAAACATATAAACCACAGAAACACGCATGTGGAAAAAAAGGAAGCACAAGCAAAGGAGATATCCGGGGCAGTAGCTAAACAAAATGCACTTGCTTGTTGCCAAAAAGCAAAGGAAAAAAAAATTAACCAGAACTCAAAAGCCTAGAGAGCCATGAAAAAAACTATCTTTTAGATGAGCAAAAAAACAAATAAGCTAACGACGTTTTATTCTGTGAATCATCTAAATAGCAAACACATGCTCTACAGACTCCATGAAAAATGAAACAGGTCGGATGCAAGTAACAAGACCACAAAAGCAATATCCTTGTGGAGAATACCGTGAGAAAGTCCAGACCAAATGAGAAATAACTGAAAAAGACAAAGAGTTGAAAATGGCATAATCATGCTTACCTAGGAAACACTTTGCTTAGTAGAAGATCAGAGCAGAGGCATAAGAAGGCTCCATACGAAGGTCAAATAGATAGTAGGCTGAGAAAAAAGTGGAAAAATAGTAAGCTGAAAGTTCTCTGCTTCTTTGCACGATTTCTTTGCTTTGCATGAAAGTAGTAGTGCATGGATAACAGATAGGGAGAAGCCAACCCAACAATACAGAAGAAAGGGACCCAACTCTGACAAAACCAGCGCTGACCTCAAAACACAAAACAAGCCAATGACCTTTGATAGAATCCCTTAGGCAAGAAACGTACGCTGCACAAACTGCACGGAAAAAAAAAAAAAAGGAACGTAACATACAAATAACAAAAGAAAAATGAGCATCCCAAATATACGTAGGATGTTTAAAGGACCACAAAAGTATTCCGAAATAGAGAATAGGTTTAGAGAGTTTAGACTAAAGAAGGGGAACAACAAGTCCCCATATGAAAGCCAAATAAAGATTGGCCTGTGGAAAAGTAAAAAAATGGTAAAATGGGAATCCATCCCTTCCTTGCACGATTATCTACGTTGCATGAAAGTAGCAATGCATAGGTAATATCCACAGGGAGAAACCAAATTAACAACACCAGCACTAAGGTAATCAGTATTGACCTTATAATCCCAAAGAAACGTTAAAATGTTAGCAGCAAATAGATACTGATGGTGGGCAAGACGCAAGGAACAATACCAATTATAATTTATATTGCTAATATCTATCATTACAATTGTATTAGGCAATGAATGATATTCTGCTAGCCAGTAAGATAAATTAGCTGCGCAAAACATCAACAATTTATGCCAGTTATCAGGAGAGATCCGGAAAATTATAAAGGGCCGATCTATTTAAGGTGCACTCATTAGTTAAAGGCTAATAAACTGATGAGTCTACATGATTTATAACTTGCAACAGGTTAGAAAAAGTCATGGGCTAGGTACTACACGCCATGGAGTTGTAGGCAACAAAAGGAAAAGGACAGGTAATTTCCTTTCGGCGGAAGCCCAGAGAAATTATATTAAAGGGAAAAACAGCAGTTGGCAACACCTCAACTGAAAAAACAAGAAACATAATACACGGCCCACTAAATAGACTAATTGTCTTTCTGTACCAAGAGACGTGAAAAATAAGGAATAGAGCCACAGCCACCTGAATCACAAAGAAGCATATTCTGGCAGAGCAAGCGATTCGCCGAGTACAAAGCTTCACAATTACAGGTTCACAACAAATAAATAGGCAATCATACAGATCAAAAAGAAAGATCCATCTAAACCACCAGAAAGTACAAATCCTAAGAGCACAACACTCTCGTTACAAACAGCAACATAACTAACCCAGCAAGGTCTAAACTCCAAAAATAATAACAACACTGCTGGAATCCTGAAGCAATCTATGGAATGAAAGCAAAGCAGAACAAATAAAGCTTCACAACCAGCGCCCTCTCTAAGCTGGATAGTAAGTAACAACAGTGTATTTGGCACAGGTCACCGCCCTGATAACGCGAGAGGAACGTTTAATGTAACACAGCAGTCTGGTTCGCGCAATTTGACGGGCCAAACGGTGGTACATCTCCAAGTTCTGGAGGAAAGAAGTCAAAGTCAAGTATGTATGAATTAAAGTAGTCCATGAAGATAAATTAGATCACTCAAGCTGCACAAAATGCTAGCACAATTGATAAAGACACAGTAAAATACGACCTCATCATCACCAGCCTGATACATGTCAAGCGCACTAACACCAATTAGTTTTTCAGCTTCGGCACCCAAGGCAATAACATTAATATACCCAGTGTCATCATGAACAGTAAGCCTAATCCATGCCCTATAAAAAAAAAAAAAAACATTCAGCAGCAACAAATAGCAAAAAATATATAGCTTTATTATTAGTTCATAAAAGGTCAACCATGTACCTAGGAAATTCATACATTCCCAGCCCACAGGAAAGGCATAAGATCCCAAGAGTAGCAGAGAACTCATAAGGCTCATAACAATGAGGACAGGCCATATGCCAAAAGCGAGCCGATGGCCAAGCAACCTCAACATGACCCCTTATCCATGCAGTACCCCGATCCTGATGCCCAAAAGAAAGAGCAACATGAAATAGAAAAAGATGTAGATAAAAAATATACTAAAAAAAAGAGGTCCAACAAAAGCAACAAATAAAGAAGAAACAACTGACAAACGCATCATAGGAGGCAACATCACAAATGGCAGTAATTGTTGGATCACGAACAGGAGGCAGCAAGACAGTAGGATCAGCATATGCATTAGCACTAAAAACCAGCCGAACCAACTCAGAGATGTTATCATTACACCTATATCAAAGAGCAAGACAGCAAGATCAATACCAAAACAAAAAAATAGCAACACAGGCAGAAGAACAAATAAAAGAAAGAACACTAACCAACTATCAAGCAGGTTTGCTTCGTGCACATCAGGAGAAACAAGAACAATAGAGGAGGGATGGGTCGACAAGGATAGATCTAAGGAAAACACAAAAAACAGAGAACTAAACAAAAAAACTAAGCAACATAGAATATAATAAATCTGAACGGTAAAATAAAAAGGGCAAAAAAAATAAAAAAGCATACACTTGTCTGTGGTAACCCTAACTTTCATTGCAATAATAACAGGCATAGCATGCATGAGATCCTCAATAGCCTGCCCCTCAATAGCCTCATGCTCACCCCATAAAGTCAAAATCACAGGGCACTTACTGTATTGGATGTACAGACATGAGGACCAAGTTAAAAGGCTGATAAAAGAACAAACTACATAAAAGATATGAAAAAAAGTTTAAGAACTACATAAAATATGGTAACGATCACCTTCGATTGACTATAACATAATCTCTCCCATGGGAAATGGTCCCTTCAAAAAAAACATCACGTGCAGGAAAAGCATGGACAACAATTCCCATAACATCTAGGCTCAAGAAAAAACCAAAGACATCATAAATAAACAGAGCACATGGAAACATTGCAATTGATCAGAAAAAAGTTAAAAAAAGGAACCAACTTATTAAATTATCCGTGTCGGCCACGAAGTGAAAAGAGCCATAAGAGCGCAACCCAAAAAAAAATGGCAAGACAGGCCCCCCCATATCAGTTGCCTCCCTGATAACAGTCTGAGCATTGATCACCCAATAGAACCTGTAAGTACCAGTTGGAACCGATCTCGGAATCCTACATACCCCAGCGTTCGATATGTAGTACCTCTTAAACGGCAAGAGCAGTCCATCCACACGTGGAATGTTGTCATCAAAGACAACTGCAGAAACCATAATACCCTGATAAAAAAAAATAAAACATCAAATGAAGGCCAAAAAAGACTCCATCAACCTAAACCCTAAACAAACACTAATCAAAAAAAGCAAGACAAGGCCAAACCTGAGAATCAGCAAAGTGAAATAAGCGAAATGACCTCGAGACAGAACCAGTCCAAGCAACCTTGACACGATGAGCCTCAACAACATGAACCAAGGCTGTCCAAGCAGGTATAGATTCAGTAACATCAGATATCCGAACAAGCTCGGACGCAGTAGCAAGAGCGGCAGTAGTAGCAGCAACTGGTACAAAATAAAGAGCAAAGAAAGAACACAACCATGAAAAATGAATTCCAAAATCACAGAGTAATGCAGCAAAACAACCCAAAGCACAAAAGAAAAGGTAAAAAAGCACAAAGATCACAAGTATCACCCCTCAACAGAACGAGTCAATCGATCATTCCTGAACAAAACATAAAACACGAACTCCAAGCTCACAAAGAAAAAAAAAATTACAGCCACAAAGAGAAAGCACAAAAAAAATATTACAAGACACAGTCAAGACCACATGAGAACAACGATCAACCCACGCAAACGGTAAGTCCCTTTGGCCATTACAACCAGAGCAAAACTAAAAAACAAAACCCAAAAAAACAAAGAAAAAATAAGCTGTGACAAACGAGAGAACACAAGCAACCTTGACACGATGAGCCTCAACAACATGAACCAAGGCTGTCCAAGCGGTAGATTCGATAACATCGATATCCAACAAGCTCGGACGCTTGAGTAAAGAGCGGCAAGTAGGCAAACCGGTACAAAATAAAGAGAAAAGAAAGAACACAACCACGAAAAATGAATTCCAAAATCACAGAGTAATGCAGCAAAACAACCCAAAGCACAAAAGAAAAGGTAAAAAAGCACAAAGATCACAAGTATCACCCCTCAACAGAACGAGTCAATCGATCATTCCTGAACAAAACATAAAACACGAACTCCAAGCTCACAAAGAAAAAAAAAATTACAGCCACAAAGAGAAAGCACAAAAAAAATATTACAAGACACAGTCAAGACCACATGAGAACAACGATCAACCCACGCAAACGGTAAGTCCCTTTGGCCATTACAACCAGAGCAAAACTAAAAAACAAAACCCAAAAAAACAAAGAAAAAAATAAGCCAGGACAAAACGAGACAGAACCAGTCCAAGCAACCTTGACACGATGAGCCTCAACAACATGAACCAAGGCTGTCCAAGCAGGTACAGATTCAGTAACATCAGATATCCGAACAAGCTTGGACGCAGTAGCAAGAGCGGCAGTAGTAGCAGCAACTGGTACAAAATAAAGAGAAAAGAAAGAACACAACCACGAAAAATGAATTCCAAAATCACAGAGTAATGCAGCAAAACAACCCAAAGCACAAAAGAAAAGGTAAAAAAGCACAAAGATCACAAGTATCACCCCTCAACAGAACGAGTCAATCGATCATTCCTGA
The DNA here is from genome assembly GCA_013103745.1 of Gardenia jasminoides. Taxonomy (NCBI): domain Eukaryota; kingdom Viridiplantae; phylum Streptophyta; class Magnoliopsida; order Gentianales; family Rubiaceae; genus Gardenia; species Gardenia jasminoides. The sequence goes on from CM023105.1 coordinate 34,331,156, forward strand.
ACAAAACATAAAACACGAACTCCAAGCTCACAAAGAAAAAAAAAATTACAGCCACAAAGAGAAAGCACAAAAAAAATATTACAAGACACAGTCAAGACCACATGAGAACGACGATCAACCCACGCAAACGGTAAGTCCCTTTGGCCATTAGTCTCGATTGAGACTTCCTCCTCAACAAATCCAGGCAAAGACAAGGAACAAAATATGCTCCAACGAGCTGATCCATCCTTCTTGAACAAAATCTAAAACATAGACTCAAAGCTGACCTTAAAAAAAAAAAAAAACACAACAACCAAGAGAAAATACAAAAGGGAAAAAAAAAGTGCCACAGTCAAGACCAACAACGCTAGAACAGAACATACACCAAGTAACCACCAGAGGAAAAAAGAAAATAAACCACAACTGAAACAACATCTCTCAGCAGATACAGGCAACCAGAGCAAAACTAAAAAACAAAACCCAAAAAAACAAAGAAAAAAATAAGCCAGGACAAAACGAGACAACAAATAGAAAACATAGCAAGACGGCACCAGTGCACTAAAGAGAACAAAAAATCCAAAGATAAAGGGAACACAAATATTCGAACACAGCACATACATACAGAAGGGAGAACACCTGGAGCCATCTAGAATTGGGTCTTTCTAACTCTTAATGCTGTGACTACATTAAATCCTATGAGCGTCTCTAGGGTTGTCTAGTTCATAAGAGGGTAGTCTATGAGCGTCTCTGGGCTACTATAAAATTAAGGAAAGATTGGTGGTTGGGCGCGTCGCTTGACTACTATAACCAATTTATTCATGAACATGTGAATATTTGTATGTATCTATGATCAGTTGTGTGCACCGGTGCCAAAATTAATTCCTTGACTAGGTTGTTTTAATTCATTGTTTCTTGTGTTATTTAATTCCTGCATTCTTGCTTAATTAGAATTTTAGCTTTTATTCCCTTTTTACTTATTTGTCATCTTTTCCAAAACCCCCCAAATTCTCTGTAGGAAATAAATCACCCAGTCCCTGTGGATTCGACCCTACTCACCATTATACTTGAATTTATATTTTTAGAGTAGGTATTTTATTTTTGGAGGTTTGACACCCACCAAATATCATCAATTAAGTCCAAATATCATCAATTAACACGTATAAATATCTCCCTATCAAATTCCCCCACACCTAGATAATGCTTGTCCTCAAGCATTCACTATCACAATCAAGATGACAAGTATTTCATAGCACAATAAACTAACACGAGTATCAAATCTTCTCAACAACTTCATCAAAATCAGGATGTAGAAGATTCAACTCTCACACGGATATTAGTGTATCTCTCATCACTCAAAAGTGTTTAAAGGGACATATATGCTCAAATCAACAACATGGAAAGATATTACCATAGGCTTGCTAATATATCATATCTCCACCACTCAAAATGAAGTCAATACAAAAATCAAAGGGTCTTGATGTGGGTTGTAATGGGGCTTAGGTAAATGGTTGGATAAAAAAGGAAAATTTAGGCTAAATACATCAAAGGAAATACCAACAACCCATTGCATGAGTTTAAATACCTTTCTTCATCCAGATGATCCTTTCAAGGCATACTCATAGATTTCTCAAAAATTAGCAAGTGCAAGAATAATCAAGGCTTGACCCAACTATCACAACACACCATATATTTACAATAACACTTCACAACTCTTTTTTTTTCCTTTTTCTTCCTTTTTTTTTCTTTTTCCTTTTTTTTTTGATTTTCTTCTTGCTTTTCTTTTTCAACAAGACATAACTGATATTGAAACATAAACACACTTGCTAGTTTCAACCATACCCTTTCACCACTAATTGAAATCATCATACAATGGAATTAAGGCATTCTTTTGACATAGGGTTCAAACAAGAAGGTACAAACAAAAAATTGGATTTAGGGTAACACAATGGGTTTTTAAACAAAGAAAAGGTCTAGGTTCAAACATGGTCAACTAAGGGAAATATAATAAGGGTAGGTTGTTTAGAAAGTCAAAAGGGGTAAACCTAAGTGCCCTTATCATTTTCATGCATCAAATTCAACAATGTGATCTCGACATGCATAACAAAGCAAGTTCTAGAATAATCTAACCATGTGTGATATCACTCAATGAAAGAAATTAGAGCAATTTATGAATGAAATGCTCATTAGGCTCAAAAGCTCACCAATCGCTAAAAATTTGTCAAATCTTACACATCCATCAATTGAATCAATTGCAAGAAAAATATAATACTCATGCTAGCAAAAATTTCACTAATCATACTTGCATCTTTCTTGCTTTTCACAACAAAACAAAATCCTAAGAAATTGCAAAAAGTTGTGAAAAACTAATTTTTTTTTTTTTGAAAAACACACATCTGAGAAAATATCCTCTCCCCCCACACCTAAATTAGACATTGTCCTCAATGGATGAAAATAAAAAGTAAAAGAAAAATAAGAGGACTCCCCTGATTAGATAATGAAGCACCGGAGGAGATTGAAGGATGAAAATGCTTTAGGTGATGTCCAATCATCAATGAAATTTGGAGCACAAGGACCCGAGAGTCACAGTAGACAATGAATACGGATACTAGATGCTGTAAGGAATAAGATAAAAAGAATTAGAATAAAAGAGTTTATTTTTTTTTATTTTTTTTTTTTTTGGGTATACACCCCTATCCGTTTTAAGGCGTGGGCACGCTTTAGAAGCATGAGTCTTCTGCCTATCGCTCCCTTGCACTGATGTGAGATCAGCCTATAAGGCGTGGGCACGCCTTGCAAGCCAAAGTTTTCTGATTCTCTCCCAGACTTGAGCATCTGACATCCGCTTAGAAAGCGTGGGCACGCCAGATAAGTAGAAGTCTTCTGATCATCACCTTTTTACTTTTGCCTTCAGACAGACTCTCTGGCGTGGGCACGCCAGAGAAGCTGAAGTCTTCTACCCATTACCACTGCAACAGACTCAAAGATAACTGAAGAGAAAACAAAACTATTAATAAAGGAAAACCTAAAAATGAGAAGAACGAAAAATTAAATTCTTGGGTTGCCTCCCAAGCTTTTCTTTAATGTCTTTGGCTAGACATTTCCATGCTTGGTCATGGAGGATAAAATCGTATAGCTCTTTTCATTACATCGTTCTCATACTCATGATATTTATCATAAATAGAGAAATGTTTACGCACGTGAGTTGTTTTCTTCTTTTGACTAACGGATGGCTTCAAGCATGCAAGTAATGATTTTAATCCTTTACTCATTCCTTCATCAAAATCAATTAACAACCTAATAGTTTTTGCAACTCCTAACTTATCTCTATCATGAAATTCAAAAATTTCTGGTATAACAAAATCAATCCCACCAACAGAAAATATAGAATGAGAGATAGGAGTTAGGGATGAAGAAGATGTCACCACAGTTGGCATTTCATCATTGGACTTTTTGACTGGAGAGACTAGAGGTTGGGATCCCATTGTTTCTTCCTCAGCTTCCTCTTCAACCACAGACTTAAATTCTTCCCTTTGAATCTCTTGCCATTCATCACCACTTCTCAAGGTAATTGCACTCATTTCCAGTTCGGAATTGATAATGGTCTCTGAATGCAATCTTTCAGAATTCTGGGACGCCATTTGGCTTAAAGTAGCTGCTAGTAGACACACTTGATTCTCCAAATTACGAATGCTTGTCCTTGTCTCTAGTTGAAATTGAGCAGTCTCAAGTTGGAATTGAGCATTGGTTTGTTGGAGTTGAGCAGTGCTTGTTGCTAAACTCTTAACAAGATCTTCCAAGGAACTCCCCCCACTAGAGAATGAGGATTGAGATGTTGGACTCACTTCATAGCTATAGTTGGGGTAATTCCACCATCTTTGACCATACACATTTGAATAAGTATCAAACATTGGTGTTTGATAAGTATCAAAATTTGGTGGAGATGGATTTTGGAATACTCCAACATCACCAATTGGATCATCCACGTCAACTTGAAGTAGCGGGCACCTGTCAGTCAGATGATCCAACTGACAAATTCTACAAGTGTTGACCTGTGGTTTCTGTCCATTACTCACTTTTTGCACGAGAGAAGCTAGATCATCTAAACAAGGATCACCAATAGAATAGCCCTCATTAACCCAATTAGGAACAAAGTCCAATCTATCACCAAAACAGTGAAAATTAGTAGCCATCAACTAGTAAGGAAAATAGAGGAGAAATAAAGGAGAAAAAAAAAATTTGAGAAAATAATTCAAGCACCAGTCCCCGGCAACGGCGCCAAAATTTGGTGGGTGTCAAACCTCCAAAAATAAAATACCTACTCTAAAAATATAAATTCAAGTATAATGGTGAGTAGGGTCGAATCCACAGGGACTGGGTGATTTATTTCCTACAGAGAATTTGGGGGGTTTTGGAAAAGATGACAAATAAGTAAAAAGGGAATAAAAGCTAAAATTCTAATTAAGCAAGAATGCAGGAATTAAATAACACAAGAAACAATGAATTAAAACAACCTAGTCAAGGAATTAATTTTGGCACCGGTGCACACAACTGATCATAGATACATACAAATATTCACATGTTCATGAATAAATTGGTTATAGTAGTCAAGCGACGCGCCCAACCACCAATCTTTCCTTAATTTTATAGTAGCCCAGAGACGCTCATAGACTACCCTCTTATGAACTAGACAACCCTAGAGACGCTCATAGGATTTAATGTAGTCACAGCATTAAGAGTTAGAAAGACCCAATTCTAGATGGTAAACACACATGCGGGTTTACTGAGGCTAGGTTAATTATCCCCACGATACAAATTAGACCACTTGCGAGGCGGTGAAACTGTCTCGTTTGTCACTAATTAGGATGCTTAAAGGCGACGCGCCAACACCCTAATTGACTATATATTATTTAGATAATTGAATAACAGGCCTAATTATCCAATAAACCCAAATAATAATTAATTGAAAGTAGAGAATAATTAAATACCCATGAACATATAAATTAAAATTAATAATCAAAACGATCTCACAGTTGTGGTGCTCCGAGCCTTGATTATTCCTCAACTAGAAAAGCCTTTTAGCCACACATCACGTTGATCGCGGCCATGCACATCATGCTTCCCATGCTAGTCGAACGGAAGAAAAGTAATTGAATAAAGCAAAGGAAAATTCACCAAACTACCACTACGACACAATGGTGAAATAAGCCAAGCACCAACTCACGAAGTCAATGGCACAAGGAAGGGAAAACAAAACAAAAGCAAGACTAGTCTAGTGTATCTAGGTTCTGGTAGTGCACAAAGCAAAAGAAATCAAGGGAAAACGATAAAACCAACTAAGCTATGGGCGTTTGTCCCTACTGACGGGAAAAGACGAAACAAAGAAAAAAAACTAAAGTAATGCTATGCTCCAGAGATGTCTCCCATAGCCCAAAAAACTATGAATATATATACGTGGAGACGGAGGCTTCCAATTCCAATTCCACGTAGGAAGTCAGCTGCCACCTTCTTTCCTAGTAGGCCTTGGACTCTGCATGTACAAGGAAAACTTTCCACCGCCAAGAATTCCTCCTGGTTTCCAATTTCCAATCTACACGGCACGTGGATCTCCAACTCCAATTACTCCTAGAAATCTATCCCAATAAGGAAATACGAGACTCCCAAAACAGCTCCGGGACACTATTGAAACAGGAAATATGAGTTGGGCCCCATGTGAACTTCAATTCTGCATGCACTCCCCCTCTCTCAAACACAGGCACGTCTTGGAGAAGCAAGTTTTCTGGAATTTTTGCCAATAAAGTCCACTTTCACACCAAAGGCCTACAATTACCACAGAATTCAAATATAAGCAGTAAACCAATTCTTTGCACAATAAATCGAAGAAATTAAGTCCAAATATCATCAATTAACACATATAAATATCTCCCTATCAGAACACATTAACTAACTCTTATGAAAACTCTGTAGGGGATATTCCATTCCATGACTATCATCCAGTTTTCATGAGAACGTGGTATGCCATTCCAAGATGCTCCAATTTGACGAATAGTCTCAGTGGTCTGAAGCACGAGGATGAAAATTTCGCTGAGAAGTTGGAGGGTTTTTCATCCATGATTGAATTGGCCATAAAATGTGTTTATGAATCTCCAAAAGGAAAGACTTAGTATGAAAGTTGCTCTTGAAACACTGAAGAAGATCGAGCTCAAATTCTTGCAGGTCATGTAGGTTGATGAATAATTCGGATTGAATATGTAGCATCTTTTGTAATCATCCAAAAATGTTAGGGAAAAAGAGACCAATTTCTTTGTCTCAAACAAACCAATGCACAAGAGCTTTGAAAGAAGTTGTATTACTGCAAATCGAATTGTATGATTAATTTTGGAATTTCTGAATGCAGAGAGAAGCAGGGGAAGGGGCAAGAAAGCTCTATGTTCAAAAACAACCTCCTGAACGTCATGACGCTGTAGTTGTTTTCACTAACGATATCCGCTTCAATTCTTTGCCAATTTCTAAGACATAGGAATCATAAAGATCAGTCAAAACCATATATCTCTTGCTTCTGTCTCAGATTACAAAACAATTCCCAGAAAAGATTATTTATGATTTATCCAACAATTTTGGCAGCCAGTAGGCTTGGCGTGCTCCGTGGATTCTATTCAATTCTGGTCCACAATTGGCTGACTGAAGCGTGTTTTTCTTTAACTTTTACAAGGTGCTATCTGGCGTAACAAAACTAAAGGAAGGAAGAGAGATTAAAAGCTGGCTATCAAATCATGGTACTAAATATTGGCTAGATTGTAAAAACTCACTAAATTGGGTTAGTAATTTTGATCGGGCATGAAGGCTAGTTTAGCACTTCACTAAATATTTTCTCAATTACTGCTGGTGCTGGTTGAGCATATCAGTAATTTCCTGAGGACAATTCCGAGAGCTTCTTGTTTGAGCCTTTGAGGGAGCATATCCAGCATGGTCTTTACACTGCCATTTTGTTACAGCATAAGAAAAAAGGCTGAAGAAACAGACCACTGAGACTATTCGTCAAATTGGAGCATCTTGGAATGGCATACCACGTTCTCATGAAAACTGGATGATAGTCATGGAATGGAATATCCCCTACAGAGTTTTGATAAGAGTTAGTTAATGTGTTCGTTGAGAATTTGTGTATATTTGTAGGATTTTGATGTATAGGTAGCCTATACTGCTACGATGTACATTCTTCATTTCTATATCAATAAAAAATTACAATTTACCTAAAAAAAAGTGCGAATAGCGGGTAGGTTTTTGGGTTGGTCAGACGAATGGAACAATGAAAAGGGAAAAAAGATTAAGAAATAGCAATAAGAATGACAGAATAACTGGACAACCAAATATTTAGGACTAGTATAGGACTTGTTCTCAATGAATTATTTTAATTGATTATAGACTGTGATTTCAAATAATTAATTTTTTTGATGTTTTAAATTACTTTAGTATTGTGATTATTGATTTTTTTTAATGGTAAAAAAAGTTAAAATTTATAATCATCTAAAGAGTAGTTTTTTACTGATTTTATAATCAAATTTTGTAAAATCTAAAATAACTGAGAAGAAGCTGTTATTATATATTATATCAATAAGAGTAACAATATGTAAAGATGGAATTAAAAAAAGAATGAGGAGGTGGGATTGACCTCGATGTTGATATTTCTCGGAGTAAACCTGTGGGGCCCATCTCTGCTTCTAGAAAAACCTTTAAGCCATGTCTGACCAATATCCGGTTGGGTCCTCACTTGACCTTGTATGTATCTCCAGGTACTTGAATTTGCAAAGTAGTAGGGGGGAAAAAAGTAAAAAAAAGGGCACACAAAATCAGAATCTCCAGTAAATAGTAGTAGTACTTAATTATAAATGATCAATAGTACCTAGAAGAGGGAAATTTCATACATCCTCTGGGGATTTTACATTAGCTCGTGTTTGATTTGGGCTAAAGAAATTGATGAGGCATCCAAGTAGTATTCTTTAAATTTTTTTATTTTTTTGGTTTCATTGAGAATGTCTTGCTGTGTCCTTTGAAATGTTTCAAAATTTCTTCTTACCTTCAAAAATATAATATTTGATTTTTTTTTCCTGATATGTCCTTCCCTACATGTATTATTGGAAAATTTTATAGTCATTTTTTAGTATCATTCGATCAATTTGTTTCTTTCACTAAAATTAATAATTTGAAATTTAAATGCTTAACAATATTTAATCTAGGTGTTAATAACACTTTTTTCACCATTCAATGGTGAATTTCACTTGTATGTATGATATCAAAAGGAACTTTAGAATCTCTCTGTGTTGTTATATACTTAATTTCAGATTTTAAATTTTAAAAAAGCCACGCAAAAAGGAAAAGTATTAGTCATGGGGCTGAGGGATGGAGACAGTAGAAAGTCCTTCAGCTTCAAGTACTACCTTCTGGGCTGAGGGAACGTCAGCCTGCAAGGAGAAGGCCTCACTCGGGAAAACCAGATGATCCTCCGCCGGAAGAGAGGGTGCTCATCGACTCCACATGACGCAGGAAAGAAAAGGAGGGAAAGAAAATGAAAGAATTAAAATGGAGGAATAAGTATTTTGATATTTGGATTAGTTTTTGAAGAGGGAAAGGATAGGAGGGAAATGGAAGTATAAAGTCTAGTTATTTTCTCTCAAATTGCTTTTTGTTTAAAATCAAAAAATTGTACAGTATAATAAGATACTAAAAAGTATCAACCATTTTATTTTGGAACGTTCCAAAATTTTTTATCTTAACAAAGCAAAAGGGGATTTTGGGAAAGGCATTATTAAGGAAGAAATTTTTATGATCTTTTCTAAACATGTTTTCTCCTTGCCTTTTAATTTTCTCAAATATATCTTGATCTCATATGCAATGCATCCCAAAAAAAAAGTATTACATCAAATGAAATGATTTTCCCAAATAATCTTTAATCCAAGTAGGGCTAAAGTTATCTTTGATCTTTATTTCCAATATTGTCCCTTCCTTTCTTGTGCATGATGTTTATATTGAAAACTAAAATTTGAATTTGCTGCAAGATAATTTTGAATAACAAAAGTGCTACCATTACGATCCAAGTATTAATCTACCTCAAGCATTCCATATGAAGAGCCTACTTCCTGGTGAGAAGGATCCATGTAAATTTAGTCTATGTGTAAAATTCTCTATTAAAAGTTAGATTCCAAAAAATGAATTTGTAATAAAAGATCCTACTGCTTTTATTTTGTTACAAGTAGGAAAATGCAGGCATAGCATTGGATTCCCATTTCCCAATTCCCATTTATTTTAGAGCAGAGACGGTACTGATAACTACTCAAACTTTATATTATAAACTTCATTTTCTTTCCGAGTCTTTCCCAATATATAATAAAAAGTCTTTCATTCCAAGTTTTCATCACATGCCTAGCACATGCCTCTTGGTCTATATAATCCCTTTCCAAACTCAAAAAAGTGCCAAAACTAATCTATTCCAAAATCAAAGTCATGGCTAAATTGAAGAGAGAGAAGTTTAATATTATGTTTATCACTTGTCATCTTCTAAAAGTCTGGATTTTGTCTTTTGAAAAAAATATACAAGCTTGCTTTATCAACTGCGAGCTCTATTCAGTAATTGTAAAATAATTACTTGCTGATACATAAGTGGCTATGGCTGCACAATTTGGGATGAAGCAATATTGGTACATGAATTACTTGCAGATATTCATTTAGGAAGTCACACTGACTTTATTACTATCCCCAGAGTTTGTATATTTTCCTCAAAGTATCCCACCCAAGGGGACATGGGTATCACAGTTATATACAATAATATCTGTAGATAAGTTACTAATGTCAACAAAAATATTGTCTCTTAATTTTTGCTCTCCACAGTTGCTGCAATTTGAAATGCCTGCAATTGATGAATCTAGTGCTAAACCATCAAAAACTATTTATAGAAATGTAGAATTTAGGTCTACGATTGAAGTGTTTGAAAATGCATAAGAGCATTTTTTGTTGCCAAAAATATATAAGGATCAAAATGAAATATCACAAAAGTTAAGAGTATCACTGTTCAATTCTTCCTTTTATGCTTTTTGAATACCGTTCCTCTCTTTTTATCTTCTTTGTTTCCTTTTTCTGATTCTCTGGTTCTTCACTTCCTCAGTTCTTCCCTTTCCTATTTTCAGTTTTTATCTTTTGCTTCTTTTATGTCTGTCTTTTTTCTTTATTCCCGCAAAGGAAAAACATGAAGCTTCTTATTTTTGTTCTTCCCTCTTTTCATTGGTCATATCTTCCTTCGTGATTGTTTCCTCCTTTCTATCAATTTGATTTTAGACTTAAGATATTTTTTTCTTTCTCTCCTTTTCTTTAACATCCACTAAGAGATTAATTAAAAGAGTCATACTAATATACTGTATATCAATTTTTATATGTATTATCTACTCAGCAATAGTAACCATAGCTTTAGGACAGCCAAAAGAGTAGCCAATATTAGCATAATCACACCCTTATGACATGCAATTTTGTTTAGGTGCCAGGAGAATTTTTGATTGGAAGATTGTTTGAGTGATCAATTTGCTACAAGTCCTTGATTGGTTGTGTGGAAAGGGAAATAAGGTGTGATTTGCATTACACATTTGAATTTGTACGAGTCTGATTTTAGTGGTAGACACTTGAAGTATATATATTTTTTTCAAGGATAAAATCATGAGTACGGAATAAAATGTCCAAGTACTTATAATCAAATTCGAATTTGTAGTTTACAAATTAAATTCCTGATTATTACTTTTATCCTAATTCTCAAAACAACACTTGATTTTAGCAATTCACACCAGTCATGATAAAAGATTGTTTTTTTCTTTTGCCAGTCATTATAAAAGATAACGCCAAAAATGTCAGTGTTACATTCTAACTAGAGTTCCTTATATGATACCATTTTCAAGAGTAGAATATTAGCATTTGTGCAGAAAATAGCTAACATATATATGCTTTTAATATTGAAATTTGCTTTAGTCTCTATCGATTAAACTTGATGAGCTTATTATTTAATAATGTGAAACTCTACAAGCAAGTTATTGGCGTCCTTTTTCTTGGAAAAGGAAGAAAACAGCCATGCGCTAACTCCATTAGATGATAATTCATGCATGTTCTCTTCCAAATAGATTGAGAAATTTATATATCTCTGTAGAGTTTGTTTGTTTTATGACTTTGGTTAAGCTGCATTAGACTGGACTATCTCTTTTTGAGTTCAAGCTAAGTTAACAAACTAGTGAATTAAGTATATTTTTTGTAGTTAAGAACTGTCTTCATGTTTCGAATGAGACGAAATATTTTTTTTTTCCAAATTTAATACTAGCTTTGTGTTTGTTTTTCAAATTGTTCCTCGAGAATAACTTTTTTTTTTTTGTGTGTTATTTTGACCATTTCGTTTTTTTAATGTATTTTGTGCAAGAATTCTTTCACCACATGCCAAGTTGCTGCAAAAAAAGAAAGTGGAAAATGTTTTATTTATGATTTCTTACATTACAATAAGATGCATTATACATCCTAGATGACGTGAGACAACACACTAACTATAATTGATGATAGTTGTAAAACTATGATTGATGATGCATGTAAAATAACTCAATCAAACTTCCTTTTCAGCAGTGCAATTTGTACCCATACTCTATTCAACAAGTTCTCCAAAAATTGGAAATACGCATAGCGCCATGACTTGCAGAAATGAAGGGCACAGAAAAAGGCCAATAGACCAACAGCAAAACCTGGTCCAAGACCAGCAAAAACCCAATAAATCTCATATTCCTTGCTAGCTCCGTGATCGCCTGATTCTCCACCATGTGGCTCATCATCAGATCCATTGCAGCTTTTATTTAGTGGCTTACCACAAAGTCCACTATTTCCGATGTAAATGGATGGGTCTGGTAATGTCTGCAGCTGACGTCCCGTCGGAATTGGGCCTGATAGGTTATTGAAGGACAAGTTCAGGGAGCTCAGAAAAGTTAAGTCCGATAAACTTTGAGGAATTGGACCAGAAAGCTGATTCTCGGATAAGGATAGAGATTCAAGTTGCTTCAAACTCCCAATGTTTTGTGGGATTTTTCCTCCAATATGGTTCCTAGATAAATCCAAACATTGCAATCCATCGAGATCCATTAACCCCACAGGTATTTCTCCACTTAATTTATTTCCTGAGAGCACCATATATATAACAGAACGCACAGCTGTGGTGTACTTGAGATTTCTACCTCTCTCGCACACTGAAAGTTCTTCATCATACTGCATCCAAACACCAAGTGGCATTAGATTTGCTAAAAAAACATTTATGAGCGAGCTACCTGCTGATGTCATTCCAGTAAAGTTGTTAAAACAATGAGGTATATGTCCAGTTAGGTTATTATTGCCCAGATCTAAAACCTGAAGAAATGATAATTTGCAGAGGCACATGGAGATGTCACCGTGGAAAGAATTAGATTTAAGAACAAGATAATATAGATTTGATAATTCTTTCCCAATCCACGACGGTATGATGCCTCCAAATCCATTTTCTCCAAGGTCAAGAAATTGCAACTTTTTCAAATGCCTGAATGATGATGGAAGCTCCCCAATGAAATTGTTTTGGTTCAAGCCCAAAGATTGGAGAAGTTCCAGATGTCCCAATGAAATCGGAATTGGCCCATAGAGACTGTTATTTGCTAGATGCAGCACAACCAGGTATCGAAGCTTAGCAATACAGGAAGGGATTCTTCCGGATAGCCTGTTGTTGGAAAGATCTAAAAGACAAAGAGCATGGATGTTGCACAAAGAATCAGGGATGCTACCATTTAAGTGGTTATCACTAAGTTGAAGCCTTTGGAGAGTCGTATTAGTATCAGGTTGTGGGATTGGCCCCTTCAGTGAGTTGTTTTGGAGATATAATTCAGCAGTAAATGCTGGAAACGATTTCAAAGGCCCATCAAGCTTGTTGGAGGCCAAATGTATTTTTCGGTATCTATAACCACTATTTCTGCTAAACTCGTTCAAATTGTTGTGGGGCAAATCCAAAAATTTGATGCCGGAGCATATCTTATAGAACCAATCTGGAATTGAATCTGAGATGCCTGTATATGACATATCCAGAAATTCAATTTCCTTTTGGGACTTGAGCCACAGAGGGAATTTGGTCCCCATCTTGATGGAGTCCATTCCAATGTATTGGAGTTGAAAAGGTGGGACCCATGACAGACTCACATTCAATGTGAGAAGAGTATAGGATATGTCTAAATATTTAAGTTGCCTGAGTTCGGCAAAGTGAAATTCACGCAGCTCCCCACTCAATGAATTCCCGGAAAGATCCAACTCTTTTAACTTGGTAAGCCTCCAAAGACTTGATGGGATGGTGCCATTGAACCCATTAGAACCAAGTCTGAGTCCGGTGAGTTGTCTGAGTTGCCCAATCACACTTGGGATTTTGCCTTGTAAGTTGTTCCCTTCCATGTTTAGTACGGAGAGAGAAGTTAGGTTGCCTAGGCAAAAGGGGAGTGAGCCTTGGATTTGTGGGTTGCTACTCATATCTAGATAAACAAGATTGCTCAAAGTGCAAAGTGCGGGCAGTGAAGTACTATCAAATTCATTACTAGAAAGATCGAGTTTGGCGAGAGAAGTCCACTGCTGAAGTCTATTAGGAGAAATTGGACCATAAAAAGCGTTTTCACCAAGACTGAGATGAACAAGTGAAGTCACATTAAACAGCCAGAGAGGGATTGTGGAGTTAAACAGGTTACCTTGGAGGTTAAGTGAGGTAAGAGATGTGAAGTTGACGTGTGCAAGATGAGAGAAAGAATATAAATCACAAAAGCGTAACGTCAACGATGACAATAAAGGAAGCTTGTTCAGTGCCTGTAACCAATCTTCGGCCTCTGCTAGTATCACCCTGAGGTCCAAAGTTTTTAGAGAAGAAAGGCTACTGATCCATTCGAGACTTTTTGCGGACAACATATATGTGACAGAACGCGAAATGTGAGGGTAACCAAGATGGAGATGCTGTAAGGCTGAGAGATTTCCTAATTGGGGGGGAATTGTCCCACTGAAACCTGCAGTAGAAAGGTTGAGATACCTCAAATTCTTCAAGGATCCCAGAAATTCTGGGATTTGAATTCCTGCAAAATCGTTCAAGCTCAAGTCCAAATAAGACAAATGCTGTAGTTTGGTCAAAGAAGGACTTATCTGACCTCCGAGGCTACTATAGATATTAAGATACTGTTGTGAGCCATCATAAGCCAATGGATCATAATCAAACACCACATTATTATTATGCAAATCAAGTCTTACCACATGCCCAGTATTCCTGCAGCCGACTCCTTCCCATGAACAACAGTCTTCTCCTGTCCAGGATGCCAAGCGATCTGATTTGTCAACCAGGCCTTTCTTGATGTCGAGGAGAGCATTTCGCTCCCTCGCGATGCAGCTTACGTTTGAATATGGACCGGCATAGCAGCCAAGGCCTATTCCACCAAGCAAGAAAACAGAAAATAACACGATGAATTTACCCATATTCACCGTACCTTTACCAGCAAACCCGCTAATTATAAGCTCAGTGGCAGATTTTTTTTTCTTCTGCTATTAATGTTTTCACACAAGATTCATGGAAAGGTTTGAGTGGATTCAGCAAAAACCACAAACCCTCTATTTATAGGTCCAATGTTGAACGGGAACATAGAATTATGGATTGCAACTTTGACTGGGACCATAGAATTATGGATTTCAAAAGCTGAGAAAAGTCTTGTAGTTACTGCCTCGGCTAGAACATTTTCCTTCTTCCCGGCTACAACTTTTTCCTTCTATGCTAAACATTCTTCGGTTGCACAGTAACTAATTAAGGCATGCCAGTTTTTTGTGCAGTACTGAGTACCTCATATGTGATTTCTGTGTAGAAGGATTAAAAAATGGTCATTCTAATCTTAAAGTGCAAGGGCAAAAATTCATGTAAAACTTACTGCATGAATTAGTTATTTCAGTATTCTTCATATAAATGTTCTATATCGACAAAGTCTCAGAATTCAACAAGAACAACTAAATCAAGATATCAAATATACTGACTCAAATGCATGACAAATTTATCTCGAGGAATGAAAAACATTGTATACAAAGTATATTTCCCCAGATTCCAACATTAAGGATCATCACTACTACTTTTGCGTCTGTTTTGATCCTAAACAGAACTTCTTTTTCCCCCTGATTTACAGTATGCCTTAGTTTGAGAATAGGATGGCAGCCGTATTGGGGCTTTAGCTTGAAACAAATTAAAAGATTGACATTCAACAATTTCACTACATATTAATGTCACAGTCAGTGTTATTCTGATACGTTATTGTTTTAGTTCTGGCAAAAAAAAAAACAGTTTTGATTTGGGGTTCATATTGACAACAATTGTTGCTAAAAATCATGAAACATTAGTCAATTTTTTTTAGCATACTAATATATATTAGAACTGTCTAATATATATTAGTCAATATTCTGATACATTAGTCCAGTCTAATCATGAACATTAGACTGGACTATCTCTTTTTGAGTTCAAGCTAAGTTAACGAACTAGTGAATTAAGTATATTTTTTGTAGTTAAGAACTGTCTTCATGTTTCGAATGAGACGAAATATTTTTTTTTTTCAAATTTAATACTAGCTTTGTGTTTGTTTTTCAATTTGTTCCTCGAGAATAACTTTTTTTTTTTTGTGTTATTTTGACCATTTCGTTTTTTTAATGTAGTTTGTGCAAGAATTTCTTGCACCACATGCCAAGTTGCTGTAAAAAAAAGAAAGCGGAAAATGTTTTATTTATGATTTCTCACATTACAAGAAGATGCATTGTACATCCCAGATGACGTGACACAACACACACTAACTGATGATACATGTAAAACAACTCAATCAAACTTCCTTTTCAGCAGTGCAATTTGTACCCATACTCTATTCAACAAGTTCTCCAAAAATTGGAAATACGCACAGCGCCATGACTTGCAGAAATGAAGGACACCCAAAAAGCCCAATAGACCAACAGCAAAACCTGGTCCAAGCCCAGCATAAACCCAATAAATCTCATATTCCTTGCTACCTCCATGATCTCCTGATTCTCCAGCACGTGGCTCACCATCAGGACCATTGCAGCTTTTGTTTAGTGGCTTTCCACAAAGTCCACTACTTCCAATGTAAATTGATGGGTCTAGTAATGTCTGCAGCTGAGGTCCCGTTGGAATTGGGCCATATAACTTATTGAAGGACAAGTTCAGGGAGCGCAGAAAAGTTAAGTCCGACAAACTTTGAGGAATTGGACCAGAAAGCTGATTCTCGTATAAGGATAGAGATTCAAGTTGCTTCAACTTCCCAATGTTTTGTGGGATTTTTCCTCCAAGATGATTTCTAGATAAATCCAAACATTGCAATCCAACGAGATCCATTAACTCCACAGGTATTTCTCCACTTAATTTATTTCCTGAGAGCCCCATATATTTAACATATGGCACAGATGAGGTGTACTCGAGACTTTCACCTTTCATGAAAACTGAAAGTTCTTCATCATACTGCAGCCCGACAGAAAATGCAGAAATTTCAACTTCAAAATATAAGGCACTCGGCTGTACTGATCTCATTCCAGTAAAGCTGTTAAAACAACGGGGTATATCTCCAGTTATGTTATTATGGCCCAGATCTAAAACCCGAAGCAATGACAATTTGCAGAGGCACATGGAGATGTCACCGTGGAAAAAATTAGATTGAAGAACAAGATACTCTAGATTTGATAATTCTTTGCCAATCCACGACGGTATGATGCCTCCAAATCCATTTTCACCAAGATCAAGAAATTGCAACTTTTTCAAATGCCTAAATGATGACGGGATCTCCCCACTGAAATTGTTTTGGTTCAAGTGCAAAGATTGGAGAAACTCCAGATGTCCAAATGAAATTGGAATTGACCCATAGAGATTGTTATTTGCCAGATTTAGCACACCCAGGTATTTAAGATTAGCAATGCAAGAAGGGATTCTTCCGGATAGCCAATTATTGGAAAGATCTAAAATACGAAGAGCATCGATGTTGCACAAAGAATCAGGGATGCTACCATTTAAGTGGTTATCACTGAGTTGAAGCAATCGAAGAGTATCCAAAGTCGTATTAGTATCAGCTTGTGGAATTGGCCCCTCCAGTGAGTTGTTTTGGAGATATAATTCAGCAGTAAATGCTGGAAACGTTTTCAAAGGCCCATTGAGCTTGTTGGACTCCAAATGTATTTTTCGGTATCTATGACCACTATTTCGGCTAATAAGCTCAATCGGTGTTCCATTCATGTTATTGTGGGACAAAACCAAATATTTGATGCCGGAACATACCTTATCGAACCAATCTGGAATTGAATCTGAGATGCCTGCATATGAAATATTCAGATATTTAATTTCCTTTTGGGACTTGAGCCACAAAGGAAATTTGGTCCCCATCTTGATGGAACACATTCCAAGATGTTGGAGTTGAAAAGGTGGAACCCATGAGATTCACATTCAATGTAAGAAGAGTAGAGGATACGTCTAAATATTTAAGTTGCCTGAGTTCGGCAAAGTGAAATTCACGCAACTCCCACTCAGTGGATTCCCGGAAAGATCCAACTGTTCTAACTTAGCAAGCCTCCAAAGGCACGAAGGAATGGTACCATTGAACCCATTATAAGCAAGATCGAGTTCGGTCAGCTCTCCAAGTTGCCCAATCACACTTCGGATTTCGCCTTGTAATTTGTTGCTTCGCATGTGTAGTACGGAGAGAGAAGTTAGGTTGCCTAGGCAAAAGGGGAGTGAGCCTTTGATTTGATTAAACGTCACGTCTAGATAAACAAGATTGCTCAAAGTGCAAAGTGCGGGTAGTGAAGTACTATCAAATTCATTAACTGAAAGATCGAGTTTGGCGAGAGAAGTCCACTGCTGAAGGCTATTAGGAGATATTGGACCATAAAAAGCGTTCCCACCAAGATTGAGATGAACAAGTGAAGTTACATTAAACAGCCAGAGAGGGAGTGTGGAGTTAATGTGGTTACCTTGGAGGTTAAGTGAGGTAAGAGATGTAAAGTTGACATGTGCAACATGAGGGAAAGAATATATTAGACAATTCTGTAATGTCAACGACGACAAGAAAGGAAGCTTGTTCAGTGCCTGTAACCAATCTTGGGCCTCTTCTAGGCTCACCCCAGAGAGGTCCAAAGTTTTTAGAGAAGAAAGACTACTGATCCATCCGAGATTTTTTGTGGAAAACATATACTGATCAGGTGGCGGATCATACGATGCATCACCAAGATGGAGATGTCGTAAGGCTGAGATATTTCCTAGTTGGGGAGGAATTATCCCATCGAAACCTGCACTAGAAAGGTTGAGATACCTCAAATTCTTCAAGGATCCCAGAAATTCTGGGATTTGAATTCCTGAAAATTTGTTCAAGCTCAAGTCCAAATAAGACAAATGTTGCAGTTTGGCTAAAGAAGGACTTATCTGACCTCCCAAGCGGCTCTTATCATAGATAGTCAGATACTGTTGTGAATCATCATAAGACAATCTATCAGAATCAAACACCACATTATTACGCAAATCAAGTCCCACCACATGCCCAGTAATCCTGCTGCAGCCAACTCCTTGCCACGAACAACAGTCTTCTCCTGTCCAGGATGCCAAACGATCTGATTTGTCAACCAGGCCTTTCTTGATGTCGAGGAGAGCGTTTCGCTCCCCCGCGATGCAGCTTAGGTTTGAATATGGTCTTGCATAGCAGCCAAGGCCAATCCCACCAAAAAAGAAAACCGAAAATAACACAATGAATTTACCCATATTCATCGTACCTTTACCAGCAAACTCGCTAATAAGCTCAATAGTAGATTTTTTTTTTTTTTGCTATAATGTTTTCGCACAAGATTCATTTAAAGGCTTGAGTGGATTAAGCAAAAACCACAAACCCTCTATTTATACGTCCAATGTTGAATGGGAACATAGAATTATGGATTGCAACTTTGACTTGGAACATAGAATTATGGATTTCAAAAGCTGAGAAAAGTCTTGTAGTTACTGTGGTGGTCAGAACATTTTCCTTCTTCCTGGCTACAACTTTTTTCTCCTTCCTGATAATTGTTCTCTATTTTCTCCTTGTATGCTAAAATTTCTTCAGTTGCACGGCAACTAAGACATGCTAGTTTTTTGTGCAGTACTGAGTAACTCACGTGTGATTTCTCTGTAGAAGGATTCAAAAATGTTCATTCTAATCTTAAAGTGCAAAGGCAAAAATTCATTTTAAATTTACTACATGAATTAGTTATTTCAGTATTCTTCATATAAATATTCTATATCGACAAAGTCTCAGAAGTCAACAAGAACAACTAAATCAAGATATCAAATATACTGACTCAAATGCATGATAAATTTATCTCGAGGAATGAAAAACATTGTATACAAAGTATATTTCCCGAGATTCCAACATTAAGGATCATCACTACTACTTTTGCGTCTGTTTTGATCCTACACAGAACTTCTTTTTCCCCCTGATTTACAGTATGCCTTAGTTTGAGAATAGGATGGCAGCCGCATTGGGGCTTTAGCTTGAAACAAATTAAAAGATTGACATTCGACAATTTCACTACATATTAATGTCACAGTCAGTGTTATTCTGATACGTTGTTGTTTTAATTTTGGCAAAAAATAAACAGTTTAGATTTGGGGTTGATATTGACAACAATTGTTGCTAAAAATCATAAAACATTAGTCAATTTTTTTTTTGACCAAGCTAATCTGTTGATTTTTACAAAGGAGACACTAATTAATCTTTTTCATTTTTCAGTTAGGATGTCATTCCAATTCATATTACTCAAATGGATGAAATAAAGCACTGTAATTCGTTGACGTATGATTGTTTCAGACTTTTTGACTCAAATAAATCCATTTCCTAGTTTAACCTAATCGGTTTTCCTTTACTATACTTCTGCTTGTTAATTTTCTCAATTTGTGGTTGAATGAATATCAAAAATCATCTATGGTACTAGTGACCCGTGAAGCAAAACTTTAGGCAGAAATAGGAACCATTAAAGTTGATAGAACACGGAGGTGAGTTTGCTTTTTGAAAAACGAAAAGATTATTTCAATAAAAATCAATGTTTGAAGTTATAAATTGATAATTCCTTTTCATTTATTGAAAAAATTATTCATGCAGTGTTTGCGCTTGTTTCTAGTATGTGTCTAAGTGGAGAGGAACAGAGTATCCAGCTTCCTAAGGATCAAAATTTCAAACACACAACAAAAATGCGATTTTTTTTTCAAATATTTTATACAAATAAACTCAACTGAGCATTAGAAAAGAGCAGTTGCTAATAATTGATTCCAAAAAGTTCTCAAACAAACGTAACTAGCTCATTACTTAGGGCAACTCTACAAGACTTTGAGAGACGTGAAGTTACAATACTCAGCGGCGATCGTAACTCAATTTGCGAAGGTGGTATTATGTAAAGGCTTCATACTGAGCACATTGTTCCATTTGCTTATCCCACCTTCTAGTAGAATCTTACCTCGATCATTATTTTTACTGGTGCTAAACGCACACTCAAATACTCGATGTGTGTCCAATAAGGAAATACATTATTTTTATATAATATTTATATAAAAAATTTTATATTGGTAGCAATACTATTTAAAGGCGATTATATTAAAAATTGATGATTAAATAGTTAAAAGTAAAAAAAAAAATTATAGGTAGCTATTTTGAAAAAATATGTGTGGATAACTGAACAAAAAATAGTTTTCATAAGAATTAAAATGAAATTTATACTCCAACCCATCTCACTTCCTTTACAGTATAGATACTATATAGCTAGGTAGTCTAAGTGCGCGAGTTTTTCAGTGTAAAAACTACTTTTTCCTTTTTCTTCTCCATTGCTTTTTCTAATGATATTACAACATGGACCGATGAAGAATGCCTGTCCTCTGACAAAGTCGAAGTAGTCAGTCATGTGGTAATTTCCGCATCAGGAAGTCCATATCATGACTATTCTACCAACTGGTGCTTTTGGAGTTTTGGGCCGTGTTGTGTCCTGCGTTCTTCACAACGTTCTTTACAGGTTCCTTCCTCAGTCGCATCAGGAAGTCCATATCATGACTATTCTACCAACTGGTGCTTTTGGAGTTTTGGGCCGTGTTGTGTCCTGCGTTCTTCACAACGTTCTTTACAGGTTCCTTCCTCAGTTGACCGACTCCAATACAAAGCTTTTACTAGTCGTCTCCGCAATTTCTTGGATACCTCAGATACGAAGTTCACTTGAAAAGTCGAAATGGAAAAAAATATGATTATACTTGTTCGAAATAATACACGTGAAATAAAAAGATAATTAACAAATATATTAATAATGAAAGTAAATAAATTTTTATTAATAAATTATTATCCAAACAAACACAGAAATTACAATCAAGAAATGCTTGTGAGCATTCAAAAACAAAAAGGAAAAAGAACCTTGCAAACATAGCTAACAAGAAATTTAAGCACAGTGCACTTCTCCTTAACTATTAAAGAAGGTCTATTTATCTCAGGAGTCTCACTTCTCTTGTCCCTTTTGGTTTTTATGCTTAATCTGCTTAATTTTACCTCTGATTTTGGGTGTTACTGATTGTTGTAGGTACTATTCGCCTGCTTAATTGGTCTTCTTTTGGGCATGATTGATATTAAGGCTCCTTATCTCTTTCACCAGTAACTGAAGATCTAAGAATGTTCCATGACCCGAGCAAAAGCCATCCAGATGATGTTCCCAAATGAATTAGATGGTAAAGGTGGTGAAATTCTTGTCCTCAGATTCACCATGACCGACAACGCCGACTGCTTCTGATTACCATAACGTACCTTCAACATCTCTATGAATGATTGCCACAACTTACCGTCAAAATCCACTCCTTCAACCTTTTTTTGAGATCGACACCAAATGAAGTAGACAACAGCATGATCTTCTCTTATTCTCTCTTATTGCAGAATACTTAGAAATCTGAAATCTCTTAGGATCAAATCGTATCAATTTTAGTCTGTGCAGTGTTCTAAAATAATTCCTTTCACAGAAAACATGGATTAGATTTAATAGCAAGTCCAGTTTTATTATCTTTTTCTTATATTTTCATCGATTGCTGGAGTTGTCCAGCATTAAATTCAGTCAAAGCATCATAATGATCATCACCTCTGTGCCCGATTTTAGATTATGTTAGTTATATTAATGACACTAGGTTATTCAAAATTAAAAAAACTTAATTATGCAAAACATTTCTTTCTTTAATTAATCACAAAAGTGAGACGCTTCTTAAAGGCAAAATCTTACTGCAAAGCAGGTTATTGATCTGATGATTGAAACGAGCAACAACAGCAACCATTATTGCTTCTGTAATTGCAAAAGTTGACGGTTGCCAAATTTTGGGTGTATCAGATGAGCCAAAAATGATATAACTTGATGGAATTAGCATGGGGTCATGAATCTATTAATTATAAATATTCATAGAGAAAAAACATGGAAGCTTCTTATTTTTGTTCTTCTTTCTTTTCAGCTGCCATATCTTCCTTCGTGATTGTTTCGTCCTTTGTTTCAATTTGATTTTGGATCGTAAGATATTCTTTTCTTTCTCTCCTTACCTTTAACATCCACAAAGAGTTTAGTTAAAATAGTCATACTAATATAATTGTATATCAATTTTTATATGTATTATCTACTCAGCAATAGTAACCATAGCATTGGGACATCCAAAAGAGTAGCCAATATTAGCATAATCACACCCTTAGAACATGCCATTTTGTTTAGCTGCAAGGAGAACTTTTGCCTGGAAGATTGTTTGAGTGATTAATTTGTTGCAGGTTCTTGCTTGTTGTCTGGAAAACGAAATAAGCTGTGATTTGCATCTACGCATTTGAATTTGTGCGAGTTTGGTTTTAGTGGTAGGTACTCACTGGCTTCTAGTTTATGTATTTCATCGATTGGTGTCCCAGTCAATCAGGGAACTAAATATGTAACAAAACCTTGATTTCCTTTCTTGACTGTTGGCTCTAGCCTTCTCATCCCAACCACAAGGGCTGTTCACAGGAATTCGAGGAGGATTCTTGTAAACAAATACGTTTGGATAGTAGATTTTTTGGGATAATTTGTTGAAAAGAATACTGTAGCACTTTTTTGATGTGATATATCTGAAATAAAAAGGTAATTGGAATTTGTGTTGATGATATAAGCAAAATTTTTTAGCTAAATATAAACAATCCAAACATTTATTTCTAGATGTAACTTACAAAAATAATGAAATTCATTGTGCATCACAGGATAAACTCATGATTGAATTACTTAAAGTACTGAATAGAATGTCCAGGTACTTATAATCAAATTCAATACTCAGCGGTGATCGTAACTCAATGTGCGAAGGTGGAATTATGTAAAGGCTTCACCACTAAGCACCTTGCTCCGTTTGCTTATCCCACCTTCTAGTAGAATTTTACCTCTATCCAGAGATAGCAAATGGGCGGGATTTGGGTGGAATTTATTTGGAATTGAAAAATATGGGTTATACCCAAACAGTCCCATATTAGCCTTTGGACTAATATGGGCAGGACTAAAATGGGTTATACCCATTTGATCCCGCCCAAGTATTCAAATTAATCCCATTTTAATTTTTTTTAAGAAACATTCTTTTTTTTTCAATCAAATATTTCAATATTATCTTTTCTTTTTATATTATTTGATTTGTTTATTTAACTTTGTAAAAGTTCTACACTCTTCTTTATAAATTATGCGATAAATTCCCAAACTAAATAAATTTTTCTAAATACGAAATTTATAAAAGACTAACTTCATATAGGTGGATTGATTCTTTTTGGGAATTCATGTTGATTAAATAAAAATCTATTGATCACCAAAATTTAATCATCCCTAAAATCTATCTACTCATCTACGTTACTTTATTTCTTAACTTTCAAGACCCAGTCTAAAATTTTTTTCAATTCTAAGGCCATTCCAATTCAATAAAATTCTATCAAGAATAGAATTTTGTAATGATGGAATTTTGTAGTTTTTAGAGAACACATGATGCATAAGTGCTAATAAACCTAACATCTACTACAACCTTATAATATTAATTTACTAATTTTGCGAAAAAAATGAAAAGAAAGATTGTTTGTCATTTTAATATTATTTTAATAAATACCCATGGGAATTCCAAATAAATCCCATACATACCCATATTTTAAATGGGTATTATTGGGTAAATCCCAATAAGGCCCAAAACCCATATTCTAAATACCCATCCCGCCCAAAGTAAATTTGGGTATGAGATTCCAATGGGTTTTGGATAGTTTTGCTACCTCTACCTCTATCATTATTTTTACTAGTGCTAAACACACACCCAACGTGTGTGCAATAAAGAAATACATAATATTTATAGTCAGGTTTTATAAAAAATAATTTTATATTGGTAGCCACAATATTTAAAGGCGGTTACGTTGAAAATTGATTCTCAAATAGTTAAATGTAAAAAATGATCACTAGTAATTATTTTGACAACAAATGTTTAGATAGCTAAACGAAAGTTCACAAGGTGAGAATAAATGTTTACTCCAAGTCTCCAACCCCTTATAGTACAGATGCAATGCTAGCTAGTCTAAGTGCACCAGTTTTTCAGCGTAAAAACTACTATTTCCTTTTTCTTTTCCATTGCTTTTTCTAATGATATGACAACATGGACTGATAAGTCCGAAATAGTCAATTAGTCAGTCATGTGGTAATTTTCCACAAAAAGGACAATGATATTCAGGAGAAGTCCATATCATGGAAGACTATTCTTCCTCAGTTGACTGACTCCGGTGGAAAACTTTTATGGTCGTCTCCGCAATTTCTTGGAGCCTCATATTTGAAGTTCGCTTGAAAAGTTGAAATGGAGATAGTGGACTTGTTCGGCAGTTGAGTTTTTTATCAAGTTTGTATGTTATTAGTTTTTTACTTACTTTTACTATAAAAATCTTAAAAAACTTTCAAAATTTTAATGCAAATTTTTAGCAAATTTGTATAAAACTTGTTTGTTTTCTACATTATCTGCAAGAATCCTCAAAAAACTCCCAAAATTTTTAATATAATACCCTCAAAACATATAAAAAACTTCATTTCTAAAAATTTTTTCTACAACTTCTACAGTAAGTTACAGTAGAGTTTTATACAAACTCCCAAAAACTTAGTTGCCTTCACTTGAAAAGTCGAAATGAAAAAATTATTATCGCACTTATTTGAGAAAATATATGTGATATAAAAAATAGTTAAAAATGTATTAATGATATGAGTAAAAAAATTTTTATTAATAAATCATTATCCAAACAAGCATGGAGATTACAATCAAGAAATGCTTGTGAATAATCAAAATAAAAGGAAGAAAAGGAGTCTTGCAGACATAACCATCAAGACATTTAAATGGAGTTTACTTCTCCTTAACTATTAAAGAATGTCCATTTATCTCAGGAATCTCACTCCTCTCATCCCTTTTGGTTTTTATGCTTAATCTGCCTAATTTTAGCTCTGATTTGGGTGTTATTGATTTTTGCAGGTACTATTCACCTGCTTAATTGGCCTTCTTTTGGGCATGATTGATATTAAGGCTCAATTGATAGGAGGCCTGTAAGATTCATTCATCCCAATGTAGTGGTCTATAATTCCCTGAAAAAAATTAAAAATAGATGTTTAATCGTTGTTGTTATTGTTCTTTTCACCCCCTCCTAAAGCAGGGGAACAAAAGGGAAAATTGAATGTAAGACTTATGATTCCAGAAATATCAATCTAAATTATTAATTCAAAGCCTCTTTGTCTCTACTCTTTAATTATTTCTGTCATCACACAGAGAAAAAGAATGACCAATAATGTATACGTATAATTATAGGCATTGTCAATTAACTTCTTTTGTATGTACAGAACAATTTCAATTACTTGGATGCGTACTCAACTTTTCATCTTTTATATGGTAATAATCAAAGAGTAATTTTTTTATACACCGTCAGTGTATACACAAACGGGTATAGATGGATGCCACGTAATCCAATTTCAAATTTGAAATCCACTTTTTGCATAGGTGGCATTAATCTATACCTGTTAGTGTAAAAAATTTACTACACTGACAGTGGATGAAAACTTAATCCATAATCAAAATAAAACCTTTAATCAGAAATGTTTATGTGAAGAAAAATAACATTTTTTGTAAATGCCACGGCACTGTTTCCTTGTTTGACAAAACTTGAAATGATTACAAGTTCTGGTGACAAGATTAGAATTCCTATGTTATTGGGGTCTATGAACTCCGAAGTACAGGTTTGCAATATATGAAGAATATACAAACAAATAACTGATACGTAATCTAATTTCAGTTCCTGCAAGATGCCAATGCATTGCCTAAAGAGGAATCAAATGTTTGCTTACTTAGAACCCATTTGAATTGGTATTTTTCTGAAATTTTTGTAGAAAAATGTATTGTAATGATTTGATGTATGTGATATAAAAAATAATTAAAAAATATGTTCATGAAAAATGTCAAGATTTTTTTGGAGAAAAATGACAATCCAAACAAGGCTATGCCACAGTTTGGTCTCCCAGTCAATCGGGGATTAAATATGTGACTAAACCTTGACCCTCTTTATTGACTGTTGACTCGAGCTTTTTCATCCCAACCACAGGGGTTGCAAGTTCACCGGAATTAGTAGAATAAAAAGGGATACTCATAAATTATTATGTTCACTTCAAACTCATTTCCTATAGTTTAATTTAGCTTTGCATATCTCCTATAATTTAATTAAGATGCACTGTACATAAAAATTTAAAGTTAAAAACATCTCGATTCCTAGAATGGCAACATATATTTATTCAGTTCTTTTTTTTTTTTTTTGTTCTGGAGTACATATTATACATGCAGTTCTACTAAATTATATTCCAAGAATTTTTTTTAGGTGTATTCCAAGCAGTTGCATGCAATAGAAGAAAAAAACTTAGAGAAAGGACTCTAATAGAAGTGGGTCAGAGATAAGTTGTTTATTTCAATTTTTCAATGTAACAGTAGTCTGATTATAATTACTAGCGTTCAAAGCATACCCGATGTATTGCAATTACAAAAAATATCTAAAATTTTTTAAAGATATTTGTAAAAATTATTTTTATGATAACTGTTTTCATATTTTTGTTAAAACATAGATAGAAAATTCACATTCATATAAATAAAATGTGCAAATAGACCACTATTTGGCAGTGGATAGTTATCAAGAAAAAAGTAGGAGATATGACAGTGAATAATTATATATAAAGAGTAATTTAGAAAAATCATAAAGTGATAGCTTTAGTTTATACTCAAAAGACCTCCTCTCCCTTTATAAGAGTAGAGTAGATTATGTCCAAACGTCCAAGTGGACCGGTTTATTTGCATCAATCGAGTGGTCACCCTCCTTTGCTTGCTTGACGGAGTAGGCACCGGGAATGGGAGAACGTAAGCTACACGATTAGTTGTCACTTGTCAGAGGCAAACAACTGAAGGAAGCAAGTCTTCTTTTTTCTGGTAAGAAAAAATTTGAGTGAGTTTGTTTTGCTTGCTTGATAGAGTAGGCATCGGGAACCTCAAAGCTAATGATATCTAGTAGTATTGACATATTTTGGACCGTGAAGATGCCCTTAGTTCGATACTCTGTGTGTGTATATGTTGTTTGCCCATCAGTTCCGCAGAGTCCATTGTCCTTAGTTCCAGTGGCCACATATAATTATAATAGATTTTAGCATTTTTACCTCTCTAGTTATCCAAACTTTGCCTTTAAAAAACCTTTTTCTGCCGAATTTTTATCAATTTTCACTTTTTGTGTTTCTCTGTGCAATAATTATATTTAAAAAAAATAAATGTCCCTTCCATCGAGTTGACTGACTCCTGCAGTTCCGGGAACTTGGGGATGAATACGATGGCAGTCTAGACTTTAGAGGGAGACACCTCGAGTCCAGTATGCCCGCTGCTGTCAAATATTTGGGAAGTCTTGGCAGGCCCCATCTATCTGGGACTGCAATTGCAGTGAGAAATTTCTTTGCCGTCGTGGATAAGGTGATAGACCGGAAACCCAAAGGAGACTCACGCGAAATAATGGGCCAGCATTGGGTCCGCGCCTCTCAGCATTGGGTACGTGAGTTTTGCCAGGTGGTAATCTAATCAAGAAATATTACTAATTAGGATCCAGCTAATTAATAGATTTCCACAACGTGTCGCTTGTGAATTGTGACATTCTTGGGGGAAAAAAAATGAAAGAAGATATATATATTTGTACACAATCTTGTCCTAGTCTAACTCAAGAATTTCTGAACGTACTAATCATCTGTTTTCTAGCCTTTGATGTGGATATATTCTGTAAGTTTCTGTTAATAATTGTAAGCTAATAAATTCCAACACAAGACATGTCAACCGCCATATTGCCTGAGTCTTTAAGCGTGTAAAGGACGTTGGAAATTTTGTTAACCATTCCAGCTATATAGGATAGGACCATATGATATTAAGAACTTTTCTTCCATAACTTTTAGTACCAGGATGTACAAGGCAAATACTAATGTTAAATTCTTTTCAATTGACAGCTATGATAGAAGAAGAACCAGATTTTTCTTTTCCTCTCAACATCGCCAACAGCGGGACTTGATGCATGGGACTCTCTAGTTAGACAATTCAAGTGGAGTTTTATTCACTTCAGTAGTTGACTTGACCGTGGCAGATACTCATAAGCTACTTATTGAAGGGGGTATCCTGCAGTGGTGGAGCCAAAGATTTTGATGATCAGTGGGACAAATTTTGTTACATCCTAACAATAATATGTTTATACCCTCATCATATATATTCAAACTCATAAAAGTGTGAATGCTTGAGATTTTAAGTTTTGCAACAATATTAAATCCCACTTTTTATTTTTTTTTAGAGGGGAATGTTTAAAATTTAGGAATAAAGTCAGGATCAAATTGAGAGATTGATTATTATTATTTGGCCATGTGCCTCCAATTATGTACTATTTTACGCAAAAATTATTACTTGAAGTAGGAAAAATATATGTAAACAAACCCAAATACACGCGCGATTGAAATAAAAAGAGAATGCGGCATTATTTACTACATTATCTCTATCCTTATATCGAATATTCAAACTGTGCCTGCACACAATATTATATCTTACAAACTTGATCACAACCAATTTGCAACAACATACCATGATTTGATAGCCAGCTTTTAATCTCTCTTCCTTCCTTTAGTTTTGTTACGCTAGATAGCACCTTGTAAAAGTTAAAGAAAAACACGCTTCAGTCAGCCAATTGTGGACCAGAATTGAATAGAATCCACGGAGTACGCCAAGCCTACTGGCTGCCAAAATTGTTGGATAAATCATAAATAATCTTTTCTGGGAATTGTTTTGTAATCTGAGACAGAAGCAAGAGATATATGGTTTTGACTGATCTTTATGATTCCTATGTCTTAGAAATTGGCAAAGAATTGAAGCGGATATCGTTAGTGAAAACAACTACAGCGTCATGACATTCAGGAGGTTGTTTTTGAACATAGAGCTTTCCTGCCCCTTCCCCTACTTCTCTCTGCATTCAGAAATTCCAAAATTAATCGTACAATTCGATTTGCAGTAATACAACTTCTTTCAAAGCTCTTGTGCTTTGGTTTGTTTGAGACAAAGAAATTGGTCTCTTTTTCCCTAACATTTTTGGATGATTACAAAAGATGCTACATATTCAATCCGAATTATTCATCAACCTACATGACCTGCAAGAATTTGAGCTCGATCTTCTTCAGTGTTTCAAGAGCAACTTTCATACTAAGTCTTTCCTTTTGGAGATTCATAAACACATTTTATGGCCAATTCAATCATGGATGAAAAACCCTCCAACTTCTCAGCGAAATTTTCATCCTCGTGCTTCAGACCACTGAGACTATTCGTCAAATTGGAGCATCTTGGAATGGCATACCACGTTCTCATGAAAACTGGATGATAGTCATGGAATGGAATATCCCCTACAGAGTTTTGATAAGAGTTCGTTAATGTGTTCGTTGAGAATTTGTGTATATTTGTAGAGATTTTGATGTATAGGTAGCCTATGCTGCTACGATGTACATTCTTCATTTCTATATCAATAAAAAATTGCAATTTACCTAAAAAAAAGTGCGAATAGCGGGTAGGTGTTTGAGTTGGTCAGACGGATGGAACAATGAAAAAGGAAAAAGATTAAGAAATAGCAATAAGAATGACAGAATAACTGGACAACCAAATATTTAGGACTAGTACAGGACTTGTTCTCAATGAATTATTTTAATTGATTATAGACTGTGATTTCAAATAATTAATTTTTTTGATGCTTTAAATTACTTTAGTATTGTGATTATTGATTTTTTTTAAAGAGTAGTTTTTTACTGATTTTATAATCAAATTTTGTAGAATCTAAAATAACTGAGAAGAAGGTGGTATTATATATTATATCAATAAGAATAACAATCTATAAAGATGGAATTAAAAAAAGAATGAAGAGGTGGGGTTGACCTCGATGTTGATATTTCATTTGCAGATATCAATAATATTCTCGGAGTAAACCTGTGGGGCCCATCTCTGCTCCTAGAAAAACCTTTAAGCCATGTCTGACCAAAATCCGGCTGGGTCCTCACTTGACCTTGTGTACATAATCAGAATCTCCAGGAAATGGTAGTAGTACTTACTTACTTACGAATGATCAATAGTACCTAGAAGAGGGAAATTTCATATATCCTCTGGGGATTTTACATTAGCTCGTGTTTGATTTGGGCTAAAGAAATTGATGAGGCATCCAAGTAGTATTCTTTCAACTTTTTTTTTATTTTTTATTTTTTGGTTTCATTGAGAATGTCTTGCAGTACCTTCAGCTTCAAGTACATTCGGGGCTGAGGGAATGCAAGCCTGCATGGAGAAACCAGATGATCCTCCTCTGAAGCCAGAGACTCCCCCAGGATAACGGCATTCAACCTGGATATTTGGCCGGCGCCGGACGGCAAGGTGATCATCGACTCCACATGACGCAGGAAAGAAAAGGAGGGAAAGAAAAGGAAAGAATTAAAATGGAGGAATAAGTATTTTGATATTTGGATTAGTTTTTGAAGAGGGAAAGGATAGGAGGGAAATGGAAGGATAGAGTCTAGTTATTTTCTCTCAGTTTGCTCTTTGCTCAAAATCAAAAAATTGTACAGTATAATAAAATACTAAAAAGTGTCAACCATTTTATTTTGGAATGTTCCAAAAGTTTTTGTATTAACAAAGCAAAAAGGGATTTTGGGAAATGCATTATTAAGGAAGAAATTTTTATGAACTTTTCTAAACACATTATCTCCACTGCTTTTTAATTTTCTCAAATATATCTTGATCTCATATACATTGCATCCAAATATATATATATATATTACATCAAATGAAAAGATTTTCCCAAATAATCTTTAATCCAAGTAGGGCTAAAGTTATCTTTGATCTTTATTTTCAATATTGTCCCTTCCTTTCTTGTGTATGATGTTATATTGAAAATTAAAATTTGAATTTTACTGCAAGATAATTTTGAATAACAAAAGCACTACCATTACGATCCAGGTAGTAATCTACCTGAACCATTTCACATGAAGGGCCTACTTCCTGGTGAGAAGGGTCCATGTAAATTCGGTCTATGTATAAACTTCTCTATTAA
This sequence comes from Gardenia jasminoides, assembly GCA_013103745.1. Classification (NCBI taxonomy): domain Eukaryota; kingdom Viridiplantae; phylum Streptophyta; class Magnoliopsida; order Gentianales; family Rubiaceae; genus Gardenia; species Gardenia jasminoides. The sequence continues at coordinate 34,362,859 of CM023105.1, forward strand.
AATTTGGATTCCCAAAAATGAATTTGTAATAAAAGATCCTAATGTTTTTATTTTGTTACAAGTAGGAAAATGCAAACATACCACTGGATTCCCATTTATTTTAGACTAGAACGGTACTGATAACTACTCAACCTTTATATTATAAAACTTCGTTTTCTTTCCGAGTCTTTCCCAATATATAATAAAAAGTCTTTCATTCCAAGTTTTACATCACATGCCTAGCACATGTCTCTTGGTCTATATAATCCCTTTCCAATCTCAAAAAAGTGCCAAAACTAATCTAGTCCAAAATCAAAGTCATGGGTAAATTGAAGAGGGAGCAGGTTAATATTATGTTTACACTTGTCATCTTCTAAAATTCTGGATTTTGTCAAACTACTATCTCCATTCTTTTTTAAAAAAGATATGCAAGCTTGCTTTATCAACTGCTAGCTCTATTTAGTAATTGTAAAATAATTACTTACTGATATATAAGTGACTATGGCTGCACAATCTGGGATGTCGCAATATTTGTACATGAATTACTTGCAGATATACAATTAGGAAGTCACACTGACAAATGTTATATATCCAATTATGACCCCAAACCAGAAATTTCACACTGATAAAAGATTTTTTTTTTCTTTTGCCAGTCATTATAAAAGATAACTCCAAAAAAGTCAGTGTTACATTCTAACTGGAGTTCCTTATATGATACCATTTTCAAGAGTGGAATATTAGCATTTGTACAAAAAATAGTTAACATATATATGCTTTAATATTGAAATTTGCTTTAGTCTCTATCGATTAAACTTGATGAGTTTATTATTTAATAATGTAAACCTCTACAAGCAAGTCATTGGCATCCTTTTTCTTGGAAAATGAAGAAAATAGCCATGGGCTAACTCCATTAGATGATAATTCATGCATGTTCTCTTCCAAATAGATTGAGAAATTTATATATCTCTGTAGAGTTTGTTTGTTTTATTACTTTGGTTAAGCTGCATTAGACTGGACTATCTCTTTTTGAGTTCAAGCCAAATTAACGAACTAGTGAATTAAGTATATTTTTTTGTAGTTAAGAACTGTCTTCATGTTTCGAATGAGATGAAATATTTTTTTTTTCAAATTTAATACTAGCTCTGTGTTTGTTTTTCAATTTGTTCCTCGAGAATAACTTTTTTTTTTTTATATTATTTTGACCATTCCGTTTTTTTAATGTATTTTGTGCAAGAATTCTTTCACCACATGCCGAGTTGCTCTGAAAAAAGGAAGTGGAAATGTTTTATTTATGATTTCTCACATTACAATTAGATGCATTGTACATCCCAGATGACGTGACACAACATATACTAACTATAATTGATGATGCATGTAAAACAACTCAATCAAACTTCCTTTTCAGGAGTGCAATTTGTACCCATACTCTCTCCAACAAGTTCTCCAAAAACTGGAAGTACGCAGAGCGCCATGACTTGCAGAAATGAAGGGCAGCCAAAAAGCCCAATAGACCAACAGCAAAACCTGGTCCAAGACCAGCATACACCCAATAAATGTCATATTCCTTGCTACCTCCGTGATCGCCTGACTCTCCACCATGTGGCTCATCATCAGATCCATTGCAGCTTTTATTTAGCGGCTTACCACAAAGTCCACTATTTCCAATATAAATTGATGGGTCTAGTAATGTCTGCAGCTGAGGTCCCGTTGGAATTGGGCCTTGTAGTTTGTTGAAGGACAAGTTCAGGGAGCTCAGAGAAGTTAAGTCCGATAAACTTTGAGGAATTGGACCAGAAAGCTGATTCTCGGATAAGTATAGAGATTCAAGTTGCGTCAAACTCCTAATGTTTTCTGGGATTCTTCCTCCAAGATGATTTCTGGATAAATTCAAACATTGCAATCCAACGAGATCCATTAACTCCACAGGTATTTCTCCACTTAATTTATTTCCTGAGAGCACCATATATCTAACATAAGGCACAGCTGAGGTGTACTTGAGATTTCCTCCTTTCATGAAAGCTGAAAGTTCTTCATCGTACTGCAGCCCAAAAGAAAATCCAGGTGACGTCGGAATCGAAATTGTAACTTCAAAATCTGAGTCACTCGATTGTACTGATCTCATTCCAGTAAAGTTGTTAAAACAACGGGGTATATCTCCAGTTATGTTATTATGGCCCAGATCTAAAACCCGAAGCAATGACAATTTGCAGAGGCATATGGAGATGTCACCCTGGAAAAAATTAGATTTAAGAACGAGATACTCCAGTTTTGATAATTCTTTGCCAATCCACGACGGTATGATGCCTCCAAATCCATTTTCACCAAGATCAAGAAATTGCAACTTTTTCAAATGCCTGAATGATGACGGGAGCTCCCCAATGAAATTGTTTTGGTTCAAGTGCAGAGATTGGAGAAGCTCCAAAAGTCCCAATGAAGTTGGAATTGTCCCATATAAACTGTTATTTGCCAGATTTAGCACACTCAGGTCCTTAAGCTTAGCAATGCAAGAAGGGATTGTTCCGGATAGCCTATTGTTGGAAAGATCTAAAATACGAAGAGTATGGATGTTGCACAAAGAATCAGGGATGCTACCATTTAAGTGGTTATCACTAAGTTGAAGCCTTTGGAGAGTCGTATTAGTATCAGGTTGTGGAATTGGCCCCTTCAGTGAGTTGTTTTGGAGAAATAAGTAAGCAGTAAATGCTGGAAACGCTTTCAAAGGCCCATCGAACTTGTTGGACGCCAAAATCATACGCCGGTATCTATAACCACTATTTCTGCTAAACTCAGACAGTGTTCCGTTCAAATTGTTGTGGGACAAATATAGATATTTGATGCCGGAACATACCTTATCAAACCAATCTGGAATTGAATTTGAGATGCCTGTATTTGACATATCCAGAACTTCAATTTCTTTTTGAGACTTAAGCCATTGAGGGAATTTGCTCCCCATCTTGATGGAACCCATTCTGATATGTTTGAGTTGAAAAGGTGGGACCCATGACAGACTCACATTCAATGTGAGAAGAGTATAGGATATGTCTAAATATTTAAGTTGCCTGAGTTCGGCAAAGTGAAATTCACGCAGCTCCCCACTCAATGAATTCCAGGAAAGATACAACTCTTTTAACTTGGTAAGCCTCCAAAGACTTGATGGGATGGTGCCATTGAACCCATTAGAACCAAGTCTGAGTTCGGTGAGTTGTCTGAGTTGCCCAATCACACTTGGGATTTTGCCTTGTAAGTTGTTCCCTTCCATGTTTAGTACGGAGAGAGAAGTTAGGTTGCCTAGGCAAAAGGGGAGTGAGCCTTGGATTTGTGGGTTGCGACTCATATCCAGATAAACAAGATTGCTCAAAGTGCAAAGTGCGGGTAGTGAAGTACTATCAAATTCATTACCAGAAAGATCGAGATCAGTGAGAGAAGTCCACTGCTGTAGGCTACTAGGAGATATTGGACCATAAAAAGCGTTTCCACCAAGATGGAGATGAACAAGTGAAGTCAAGTTAAACAGCCAGCGAGGGATTGTGGAGTTAAAGTTGTTATCTTCGAGATCAAGTGAGGTAAGAGATGTGAAGTTGACGTGTGCAAGATAAGAGAAAGAATATATACTACAATTCTTTAATGTCAATGACGACAAGAAAGGAAGCTTGTTCAGTGCCTGTAACCAATCTTGGGCCTCTCCTAGGCTCACCCCAGAGAGGTCTAGAGTTTCTAGAGAAGAAAGACTACTGATCCATCCGAGGTTTTTGGCGGACAAATTAGAACCAAGTAGCGGAGCAGTCCAGCTGTCAGGTGCATCACCAAGATGGAGATGTCGTAAGGCTGAGAGATTTCCTAATTGCGGAGGAATTGTCCCATTGAAACCTGCACTAGAAAGGTCGAGATACCTCAAATTCTTCAAGGATCCCAGAAATTCTGGGATTTGAGCTCCTGAAAAATTGTTCAAGCTCAAGTCCAAATAAAACAAATGCTGCAGTTTGGCTAAAGAAGGACTTATCTGACCTCCCAAGCGGTTCTTATCATAAATAGACAGGTACTGTTGTGCGTCACCAAAAATAAACCGAGTAAGATCAAACACAACATTATTATGCAAATCCAGTCTTACCACATGCCCCGTAATCCTGCTGCAGCCAACTCCTTCCCATGAACAACAGTCTTCTCCTGTCCAGGATGCCAAACGATCTGATTTGTCAACCAGGCCTTTCTTGATGTCGAGGAGAGCGATTCGCTGGCTCGCAATGCAGCTTACGTTTGAATATGGTCTTGCATAGCAGCCAAGGCCAATCCCACCAAGCAAGAAAACCGAAAATGACACAATGAATTTACCCATATTCATCGTACCTTTACCAGCAAACTCGCTAATAAGCTCAATGGTAGTTTTTTTTTTTTTTTTTTTTTTTGTTGCTGTTAATGTTTTCGCACAAGATTCATGAAAAGGCTTGAGTGGATAATGCAAAAACCACAAACCCTCTATTTATAGGTCCAATGTTGAATGGGAACATAGAATTATGGATTGCAACTTTGACTGGGAACATAGAATTATGGATATCAAAAGCTGAGAAAAGTCTTGTAGTTACTGTGGTAGTCAGAACATTTTCCTTCTTCCTGGCTACAACTTTTTCCTCCTCCCTGATAATTGTTCTCTATTTTCTCCTTGTATGCTAAAATTTCTTAAGTTGCACGGCAACTATGCCATGCTAGTTTTTTGTGCAGTACTGAGTAACCCACGTGTGATTTCTCTGTAGAAAGATTAAAAAATGTTCATTCTAATCTTAAAGTGCAAAGGCAAAAATTCATGTAAACTTATTACATGAATTAGCTTTTTTCAGTAATATTCATAAAAATATTCTATATCGATAAAGTCTAAAAATTCAACAACAACAGATAAATCAAGATAGTTAGTTTTGCAGAATCGGAGATCAAATATACTGACTCAAATGCATGACAAATTATCGCAAGGAATGAAAGACATTCTATACAAAGTATATCTCCCGAGATTCCAACATTAAGGACCATGCTTACAACTTTTGTGTCTGTTTTGATCCTAAAAAGAACTTTTTTCCCCTTATTTACATGATGCCTTAGTTTGGGAATAGGATGGCAGCTATACTGGGGCTTTAGCTTGAAACAAATTAAAAGAATGACATTCAACAATTTCATTGCATATTAATGCCACGATCAGTGTTATTCTGACACGTTATTGTTTTATTGTTCTGTACATCATTTCGTAGTTTTGGCAAAAATAAACAGTTTAGGTTTGGTGTTGATATTGACAATAATTGTTGCTAAAAATCAAGATACATTATTAAAATTTTTTTTGACCAAGCTAATCTGTTGATTTTTACAAAGGAGACACTAATTAATCTTTGACAAAATTCATATAGTTTCATTGTTCAGGTAGGATGTCATTCCAATTCATATTACTCAAATGGATGAAATAAAGCACTATAATTCGTTGACGTATGATTGTTTCAGACTTTTTGACTCAGATAAATCCATTTCCTAGTTTAACCTAATCGGTTTTCCATTTTTACACCTCTACTTGCTAATTTTCTCAATTTGTGGTTGAATGAATATCAAAAATCATCTATGGTACTTAGTGACCCGTGAAGCAAAATTTCAGGCAGAAATAGGAACCATTAAAGTTGATAGAACGTAGAATTGAGTTTGGTTTTGGAAAAACAAAAAGGTTATTTCAATAAAAATTAATGTTTGACGTTATAAATCGATAATTTCTTTTTCATTTATTGAAAAAGTTATTCATGTAGTGTTTGCGCTTGTTTCTTGTATATGTCTAAGTGGGGAGGCACAGAGTATCCAGCTTCATGAGGATCGAAATTTCAAACAAACAACAAAAATGCGATTTTTTTCAATTTTTTTATACAAATAAATTCGACTGAGCATTAGAAAATAGCAGTTGCTAATAATTGAATCCTGCAAGTGCTCAACAAAACGTAAGTAACTCAATTACTTAGGGGCAACTCTACAAGACTTTGAGGGATGTGAAGTTATAATACTCAGCGGTAATCGTGACTCAATTTGCAAAGGTGGAATTGTGTAAAGGCTTCACCGTTGGGCATATTGTTCCATTTGCTTATCCCACCTTCTAGTAGAATTTTACCTCGATCATTATTTATACTGGTGCTAAACGCACACTCGATGTGTGTCCAATAAAGAAATACATAATATTTATAGTCAGGTTTTATATAAAATAAATTTTTATTGGCAGCTATAATATTTAAAGATGGTTATGTTGAAAATTGATGCTTAAATAGTTAAAAGTAAAAAAAAAAAATACTTATAGCTAGTTATTTCGACAAAATATGTGTAGATAACTGAACAAAAAATAGTTGTCATAAGAATTAAAATGAAATTTTTACTCCAACCCATCTCTCCCCCTTTATACTGACAGGTAGTCTAAGTGCACCAGTTGTTCAGTGTAAAAACACTTTTTCCTTTTTCGTTTCCATTGCTTTTTCCAGTGTTATTAGAACCGATGGAGAATGCTTGTCCTCTGACAAAGCCGAAGAAGTCAGTGATGTGGAAATTTCCACATCAGGAGAAGTCCATATCATAACTATTCTACCAACTGGCGCTTTTGGGCCCTGCTGTGTCCAACGTTCTTCACAACGTTCTTTATGGATTCCTTTCTCAGTTGACTGACCCCACTACAAAACTTTTATTAGTCGCCTCCGCAATTTCTTGGATACCTCAGGTACGAAGTTCACTTGAAAAGTCGAAATTCAAAAAAATATGATAATTATACTTATTCGAAATAATACATATGAGATAAAAAGATAATTAAAAAATATATTAATAATGGAAGTAAATAAATTATTATTATATGATTATTATCGCAGAAATTACAATCAAGAAATTCTTGTGAGCAGTCAAAAACAAAAGGAAAAAGAATCCTTCAGACATAGCTAACAAGAAATTTAAGTGCAGTGCACTTCTCCTTAGCTATTAAAGAGCGTCCATTTATCTCAGGAATCTCAATCCTCTCATCCCTTTTGGTTTTTATGCTTAATCTGCCTAAATTTAGCTCTGATTTTGGGCGTTACTGATTGTTGCAGGTACTATTCACCTGCTTAATTGGCCTTCTTTTTGGGCATGATTGATATTAATGCTCAATTGATAGGAGGCCTTTAAGATTCACTCATCCCAGTGGGGTGGTCTATAATTCCCTGAAAGAGAAAAAAGTTAAAAAGTGATGTTTAATTGTTGTTATTATATTCCGACACACACCACCCTCCCTCTCTAAAGCCGGAAGACAAAAGGGAAACTTGAACGTGGGACTTGTGATTCCAGAAGTTTTCGCACAAGATTCATAAAAAGGTTTGAGTGCATTAAAAGCCACAAACCCTGTACTTATAGGTTGATCCAATGTTGCATGTTTAACGTGGTTCAAAAGTTGAATGGTTCCTGTCCTTTTGTAACTGTAGCCGACTTGAACCTTTTTCCCACTTCCTGGAAACTGTTTTCTTTTCTTTTTCTCTGGTATCTTTGAAGCAGGAAAATCTTGCATAAGGTCTTATTATAAAATTGATAACATTGTGCCCAAACCTTTTTTTTTTTTTTTTTTTGGCTAAACAAGTGATACATATCTTAAGGTCATAGTTCCATTCAATTAATATCCGAATTCCATTTTCTGATGTAGATAGACTAGCTCTACGTACGACAATAAGGGAACAATCAATTGAGAGTTAATTGTTGGGAAGGTTTATCATCAGTTACCAATGACCATCTCGATCTATTTTCTAGTTCGATTTGGTAAAATAATCGGTTACCAATCAATCTAAAATTTCTAGAACTACATCTGAGTAATCATGTCAACATGTCTTTTAACCATTTTTTTTTCTTTGCTAAAAAATTTAACTTGCATTTTGAGCAGATTGATGCTTGAGGTATATTAGAAAACCTCAGTCTTAATTTATGCCATGATTGCATCCAGTCAAGCATTGTAGTTTATCTCAAGAAACTTATCGGAGTTTTTGACCTCGAACGAGTCATTCTCCCAATCGTTTTTCATGTTCCTTCCTCAGCTTCATAATTTTCTCATTTTAGGGCCAAAAAAATGTCAAAATCATCTAAGGTGTTGACCAATGTCAGTTAGAAGTGAGTTCACTTTTGAAAAGAGGGAAAAAAATTATAATTGAAGTTAGAAATTGATGGAATCACGCGTTTTTCCTTGTTTTGTTGCAAAAGAATACGCAAGCATGTATGTGCTTGTGCGTGGTTGTCATCTCAACACAAGACATTATCCCCACCATTAGCCCTACCGTCGTCTCAAATACTACTGTCAACTCTGGGAGAACACTACACACGTATATAATGGAGCTAGGGCATCGATTGTTGCCAATGCAACTGTGCCTGAACAATTCATAATTCAGATTGAGTTACAATATAAAAATTCAAAATGTACAGCTAAAATAATATCAATAACTTTGACACAAAAAAAGTAAAGACCCGCATAAATTGTACTCTAATATAATATCTCTGTTATAAAAATATACATTTCATTTATAGTGAATTGTAATTTGTTGAAAAATTGTTACATCCCTCAAAAATAGTTGCACTAAAAACCTCCCTGCCCCGCATTCTATATAATCTAATGTCAGAGGATATTATCGGTGCAAATAGGTGGTCATGGGCTGTGGGACAGTAGGCATCAAAGAGATGCTGACTCCTTATATTCTTTCATGCCACAATAGTCTGATTATTATTATGCCCTACCGGGCATGAAAGAACATGTGCTACACGATTGGCTGTTAAACGTCTGAATTTGATATTCCCAGTTCACTGGGTGTGAATCCTGGAAGATAAAGCTACTTTTGACCAATTATGTTGCAAAACCGTTGGTGAAAGAGTTGTGTAATTCACCAGAGGCAAACAACTGAAAAAGTACATGAACTGAGGGGGAACACCGGACAGCATTCTCACATGAAGAGAGTTTAGTTTGAAGAGATGGATCCTAAATGAGAATTTCGTGTGAATTTATTAGTATTACAATTAGAAGTTTTTATTTATTTCCATGTGCTCTTAAGACAATAAATCATTTGAGTCTTAGACCTTTTCATTGTCTGGTTTTACATGGCAAAATCAAAGTGGGAAGAAAAAACAAATTTGGATGCATCCGTAGCGTCAAAGATCAAACTTATTAATACATGATAACTTTCTTTCAAAATGTGAAAAACATACAGGATAATTGCAATGCTGAAAAATGATTAAGTTTAGGACGGTAAATAAAATTAAAAAACAACTTGGCTTCAAGCTTAAATCTGGAGAATTGTTCTTCTTTTAACATATGGGATGTCTTAGATATAGAGATGCACAGTAAAAGTTCTGTCTTTGGTTAGTTTTGGTTGGAGAAACATATGTCACGCAGGACTAACTCCTCTCCAATGCATTGGAGGAATTTTTCTCTATTACACCTCAAACAAATTAATTTAATAATTATTTTTAAAAATAAACACCTTTCAAAATATATTTCATCAGTTGTATTAGTTATACATAAAATTTTGTATAAATTTGACTAAGTTTTGCCCTTTAATTAATCATTTACAAAATTTGTTACAATTTTAATTCATTTTTCAACATCCAAATATTTCGTGTGCCAAGGTATTTGCATAAGAACATCATTATTAGTTTGTTAGTTTAGACTTTAGAGATCAAAAGAAAAGTGATGGCACATTTAAATGAATTCATAGAGATAAAAAATATTAAATATAAACAAATGGAGAAAATAATTGAGAGAAAACCAACAAAGAGGATCCAAGCCCATGTCATGCACTGATTATACACAAATAAAGGAAGAAATACATAAAACAAAAAAGACCACCAAAAAAAAAAAAAAAGAAAGAACAGAATAACATAGAGAAAGAGTTCAAGTTCTACTCATCAAATCCCACAACCCTTCTGCATCCCCACCACCTATTTTCCACAGCCATTAACACTACCATCTCACCTACTGACATCTTCCTGAGAAATTTCTCCACACGAGCCTCCAATCCCTTTGTTTCCTTTTTGTCTCCTTTCCTTCTTCTTCGAGTTGGACAGGTCAATTTGTACTTTGATTCAATTCATGTACATCTTAAACGATTCTGTAAAGTGACCAAATTATTCCCACGAAAATCGCTAGTTGACTTCAGTACCAGAGCATAAACACATGGAGTGACCTAAGTGTCACATGATTTGTAACAATAAGAGTGAATCATTTAATTAATTCTTCAAAGACTCGAGGGATTGTTTGAAATGATAAGAAGACAGCTGATGCAAGTTTTTAGGCTGTCAAGTCGCTGCATTGGGTTATTCTCCTGCTAGAAAAAGTGCAAATTAGTCACTTCATATATTTACTTTTTTGGCCTTGTCAATGATCTGTATTCTGTTCTTTTGGGTGATAATTTGGTCATTTCACATAATCATGCGAAGTGTACTCACCGAATCAACCACAAAGGTAACTGTTTGAATTGATTGCATATAATTGGAAATCTTGTGATATTATAGGGGTAGACTGGTGCAATTTAACTTTTAGAGCTACAACTACAAGGTAATAAAAGAGTATTTTTCAAGGGGATTACTCCACTAAGAACAATTTACCATTTGCTATCCCACCTTCTATTGGAATTCTAAATCCACCATGATATCATAAGACGTTAGTATATGAGCACCGGTTTTCTAATATGAAATCCTGAAGAATCTTTGACTTTAAAAAAGTGAGCATTTCCTTCATAGTTTTCATATATTTTAAGGACTAAGTTTCTATCCACTGTCAATATAATAGATCTTTTACATTAGCAAGTATAGATGTATACCATCTGTACAAAAAGTGAATTTCAAACTTAAAATTGGATTACATGGCGTGTATTTATATCCCTCATATATACATTGACTGTGTATAAAAAAAATTACTCATATTTTAATTGTAACACAGTGCTTTTTCTAATGATAAGATAACATCAAGGAATCTTTTTCTCTTGGGGAAAATGAAAAAGAAAGTGATTATTTGCTTCACAATTTTGTATAATCTTCCATATAATATTCATTGTTTATTTGTTGTTCATTTTTGAATTAAGGAAAAAAATTTTGAGCCATTAAGGCTACCGGTTAGTTTGGGAGCTGGGTTTTGGACCGAAAAGAAATTTGGGAAAGAAGAGAAAGTACCAATTTTCCTTTGTTTGTTAGTTTTTAGTGAGAAAGAAAAAAAAGGAAATGGGAGGATTCTTAAGGATGAAAGTGGCCAAAAATTTTCCGCCCATTCATGAATTTGGCGCCTCAACTCAAGACATCATCTCCGCCATTAGCGCTTGTATCAAGAAGTGTATGGACAAATGCATTAACCATTCAGAAGTTTCCTATTATTTCCACGTACTCTTGGGACCCAAAAAAAAAAAAATCATTTGAATCTTAGAAGTTTTTATTATTCTGCTATAAATCTTTATAAAATCAAATGAAAACAAATAAACCTGGATACATGCACAGTGTGGAGAATCAAAATTACCAATACATGACAAGTGTCTTCCAAAATATGGAAAAACATTCAAGCTAATTGCAGCACTTAAAAAATACAACAATTAAGGTGGATTAATGTCAACAACATTTGCTTCAAGTTTAATTCTGGAAATATTTGTCCTTTCTAACATATGGGAACTCTTAATTTTGGGAAACAGTTGTAAAGTTCTATTTAGGTTAGTTTTTTTTTTTTTTCGTTATCGTGTATGTCTTGCACCTCTAATGATACACAGATTGGGTTGGCATGTTTTCTGTTCTAAGGCCAGTGATTTCATCAATTTAGATGGGACTATTATGAACAACATTCTGATAGTAAGATCAATTTTTGTCTGTGATTTGTAAAGTACGATCATAAGGCTGAATTGGCAGGCCTGCAGGAATAGTGCTTGGATTTATATTTCATATTTTTGGTATCCGATTTGGGTCTATAATTGGCCTAAAAAAAATAAAAACTATAAACTCTTTAATTGTTATTGTTGACGCATTGAGAAAAGTGATTAGCTACTTGTACATATTAACCAACTGTTTATCTTTTATATGATGGAACTCAAAATAAACAATTTACTGCAAAATATTTATGCTACTCCTCCGGTTCCTGCCCCCTTTTTTGCCCTTCCCCTTGCCCAATTCCCTGCCGCCCCAATTGACTGGCCGGGGGATTGCTTCCCTGAGATGGTGGTTTGGTTCCTAGCTTGTTCTTTAGAAAAAACTATAAAAATGATGCAGTGTTGTTAAGAAATGAAGGTGCACCATAATTATTATGAACAATATTGTAATGCCTATGTCATCGCAGAAACTAGAGATCTGCAATATATAAAGAATATGCAAATAAATACAAATAGGTAATTTCTAAATTCACAGTTCCTATGAAATGCTTGATAAACAGCTCCAATGAGAAACCAATGTAGACTCCCTGAAAATGAGAGAAATGTTTGCTTACTAAGAGACGAAATAGAAAAACACAAATAGAAGGGGGAAAAGGCGGATTAACTATTATTTAATATTGGTCTTTTTTCGTTTTTTTAATTGGTTAACCCCCAACATGGGAAGGACGCCAGTTCTGATTTATTAATATCAATAGTGTTTGTTTGTCAAGAAAGTGAAGGAGAATAACTTTCTTGCAAATTTTAAATGTTTGTTTGTTACGAAATTCATGGGCCCACCATATAAAATTTTCCGTAACTGCCCATTCTATTGTCAAAATTTTCTTGCTAAAATTCGTAGGAACGTGATTCACGGGAAAATTTCAATTAGTTAGATTTTTTTTTTTTTTACAACTCATCTCTTTGACAACGCCGACTGCTTCTGATTACCATAACTTACCTTCAACATCTCTATGAATAATTTCCAAAGAAGTCCCGTCACTGCCATAACAGAACTCGGGCTTTCTGAAGATGAAGGTGTCGCCGCCTTGGCCTTTAGCGCAGCCAAGGCTGAATGATCGAATACAAATCTCTGTCACACATTTGTGCTCGTTAGTTACTGGACCATGACATGACAGCATCCGTGAATCTTTATATAACTTGATATCAGGAGAAAATATAGAAGTTGAAATAGAACTGGGATAAATTTGTTTCGAAGGATCACAGGCTGTAGTTGCCCAAGCTTTCATAGATATCGACCGCAAGAGGCCATCAAAGACCTTATGAGAGGTATAGATGCGGATGGCAATCCCACCACAGCCGAAGCAGTTATCTGAATCATGAAAGGATAATTTTGGGACAGTAGGTCAACAGAAGCAAACTAATGTTAAAAAAAAATAATAATAATAAATGATTACCCTTTCATTTAAATTACAGTTGCTCCATTAAGCAAAGGTCCATATGTAACGTAGCTGTGCCCAGTAATACAACCGCAGTCAGCTGTACACCTAAATCAAAATCGTGGAAGGCCGGACAAATATATCAGCAACCCAGTCCACTTGTAACTAACTGTAATTATAAGTTTGCAGGAATAAGAACTTTTGAATTGTAGTCAAATGCATATTTGAAAGCTGTTGCAGCGTACACCATGTAGCCCCCAGTTGTATGCAGGACACCGTTAAGATTTACAGAAAGAATTTCTTCATACACTAAAGCATAAGAAAGAACTGGAAGTATTAATTTTTCAGGATATTTTCAGATCTTTGGCTTTCCAGTACTCCCGCTAGTATACAAGAGGAAAAGTGGATCCTCTGCATCAACCCATTCCACAGTACAAGTAGTGGGGTATTTAGGAACAACATCCTGGAACAGTAGCAAACAACAGAGGATTTGATCAAATCAACACAGAGACCGAGTAATTCAGAATTTGAAAACCATGAATAGCACAACAAATGGATTTAAATGCTTGTTTCCGAGGTAACTATGAATCTCTTCAAAAGCAGGGGTTAGACATTAGAGTATCAATTTTTCTCAAGTAGTAGATATTCAGAGAGGGGTAATGTTAGCCGCAATTTTAATGTCCAATCAAAATCGATTGCAGATGCATTAAAAGTGTAGGCACACAACTGCTAATCACATGACAATGGCACATAATTTATGTTTAAGAGTACCAATACATCAATTTTTTTGGTACAAAGGAGGGTTGCAGCCCATTAGCAACTAACTAATCTAGGGGTAGCCACCCCTATCAGGTCATCATATAGAAGTCTTTTGATGCTGCTCGGAGCTGTTTGCAGAACTTGGAATCTGGAGTTCATTTGTGTCCCCATTTTTGCTAGTTGATCAGCCACTCTATTCCCTTCTCTCCATCTGTGAACAAGCCTGCAATCCCAGTCTCTTTTAAGCCATTGCTGAGCTCTCCGTAACAGATTATCATGAGGGCCACTGGATTCCTCCTTTTCCAAAAGCAAAGTGCTGGTTAGTGAATCAGTCTCTACTTCCACTTTCCTATAACCCTCCTTCCATGCCAATTCCATTCCATACACTATCCCCCATAGTTCTGCTACATTGTTACTCGCTAATCCCACATTAGCCATAAAGCCTTTTAGCCATTTTCCTTGGTCATCCCTCAAAACCCCACCAGCTCCAGCTCTTTCTGTACTTCCTACGGCCGCTCCATCAACATTTATTTTCACCCAACCCTCTTGAGGTTTTGTCCAGTTGATGAATCTCCATTCTGTCCTCCTTCTAACATCAATTATTGCATCATGTTTGCCTTCTAACCTGCCACCATATATCTCTTCCCTCTTGCCACTTTGTAAATTCCCTCTTCATGGCTAATTCATTTTCATATGTCAAGCATACATCTGCAATACGTAAATATAACGTGCTACATAAGAAAAATATGCACTCTAAAAGCTTCAGCCAATGAGCGAAGTGAATGAAGAGAAACAAAATCAAGAAATCAAGAAATAAATCCAAGATTCTCATAGATAAAATGTTCCACTTCAAATGAAAGAAGCATTCTATAACAGGATATCAGCTTTAAGTGTCCCTACAGTAAAAAAAAAAACGTAAAATAATCAATTTGTGTCCAATGTCATAACGCAATAGCTTAGTTTCTAACCCAAATGAATGCCATTTTGGGCAGATTCTGCAAGAGCGGCATCAATAATGTCCTTTAGATAGATAACCTTAGAGCCTCTCCTAACAGCATTGCAAGTTATGACAACCTTGGGTTTGCAATCCATGATTCTCTGGGCAAGTGATTCAGCAGAGAACCCTGCAAATACCACCTAACATACCAAACAGACAATCAAGAAAACTTGGGATTTCAATAATTAATAAAACTCCAAGTTGTACTATCATCGTCTAGCTTCAGAAAAGGATCAAACAGGGAATTAGAAGACATGGGATTGAATTATACCGAGTGAACAGCACCAATGCGACTGCACGCAAGCATAGAAATGGCTAGCTCCATAAGCATGGGCAAATATACGACCACAGCATCTCCCTTTCGGACACCAACATCTTTCAACCAATTTGCAAGCTATTGAAATTGGAAGGAGTAGTCAGGAATGTAAAACTATATATGTACATTTAACATGTACTACGCAACGGAAAACTAAACGACTTACCTCTAACTATTATTGTTAAGCACCACATGCATCCTATGTGCCTTCTTTTCTCCATTCATTGTTGTCAAGTAGAGATTAATACCAGTTCTCCTTTGTCTTCTATCTCTTATTATCTAAAGTGTCAAAATATGTAGAAAAAGAAAATATGTAGAAGAGAGATTTAGAATAAGGGAGTTTCTAACCTATGCCTAACCAAAAGGCCTTAGTTTGATGGAATACCACAGGCTATTTATAGGCTAGGTTAGGGACCCTTACTGGCAAATATCAACATCCCTAGGGTTTCCTTCCATCAAGGAAATCATACCATAATTCATAACTGAAAATAATATCTTTGACTATTTGATTGATTTGATTGGTGATTTGATTGAGTGAAATATCAATCAACAGAATATACCAATCAATTATCATTAAATGGGAGATATTCAATCAATGATTGACAAAATATCAATCAATTAATCAAGATATCAATCAATATCAATCAATTAGCAATCAACCATGTGGGTCATAATTGCCTCTAAAAGAGACTAGTCTTACATTCTCCCACTTGACCCACATGTAATAGTCAAATAACTTTATGAGTGATTAGATATTTAAAATGGCCATAAATCCTCATTGTTACTCAATAAATTTAACAGTTATGTAACAGTTGCTTAATTAGAAAGTGATAATATTCGAATCATGACGGTTATATTCTTAGTACGAACACTTCCTTCCATGTATTACAATATATCACACTTCCTAATCAAGTGCTTAAAAGAACTTTATGAATAACTTCATATAAGTTATTCAGGGTCCACCTTTATGGATCAAATAATCATTACTTTATACATGAAGAACAATGTGCACAAAATCATGTAAACATAAGTATCTTGAGTGTCTAGATAACAATAATAGTTTGAAAATAACAGCAAAATACTAGATAAACTATTGAGTTCCGTATGAGTTATTTGATCACTAACAACTTAGTTGGCAACCTTTAGTTGTTAGATGAATAATAATAACTCCTTACTGTATATTCAATAGTTATCTTTTACTTTCTAAATGTCATTTTCAACCATTAAATACCTTATGTCGATTTACTTGTCTTGACTCCCACTCTTTTACACAAACATAATGAAAGCATATAGTCAAGTTGAATATCAATAGTGGCCAAAATGTAACATCGACAAACTTTAGGCCAAACATTCGATACTTGTGATATAACTTCATAGCATCTTTGAAAATTTTATATTCATTCCAATGCATGATGTGAACGTTTGCAATTGTTCACTATTATTATTTGAAAGTAATACTTATCCCTTTATTCCGTAAGAATTCTTGCATGAATGTCTTAAGATAGATTAACTATCTTTTACATTCCATTTTGTGAATACCAATGACAGAAGGGTTTCACAAATATCATGAGTGAGTTGTTGGAAAACTCTCATAGTATTACTCTCAACAACCTTGATGTATATTAATTTACTAGAAAAATTCTTCTAAGATCAAATGAAGAATCAACAACTAAATATACTATTGAGAAGCAACAATTTAGCTTAAATTACATTCTCTTAAGGTCATGGTGACACACGTTTATATCTATTTAATAAGATATAGTAAGGATATTAGTTTTTCACATTTATCTAATGTAACTCTAATAGTGAATTACTAGTACCATAATTACCCTAAATAAAATCTTTTAAAACTTAATAGAGATTTTATGGTAATTAATATATTTCCTATGACACTATTCTAAAATATGGAGTTTTCTCCATTTGTATCTTATGAAACATTATCCTTAAAACTCTTAAAGATATACAACACGGTCACTAGAAAATTTGAATTTCTTATTATAGATCCTCTCACTTTTTCAAAGATAGTAGATATAGAGTGGATTATCTTCATGTGTTCATTTGACAAGGAGTTTTTCAATTGATTGCTTATCCAAAATAATTTATATAATTATTTTGAGAAAAGCCATCAAGTTTCTATATGTAGAGGAGTCAAATATGAATCATTACCTTTTCAAACTCCATTCTTAAATCAAAACACTCCCACTTACTTTACATTCTTAAGAAATTCAAATCTCCAGTTCTAATAATTTTGAAGTGAAAAGCATCTAAATTTCTTGGAGTTAACAAGATAGCCTTGTTTCTTTTGTTTAGCCCTTTTATGTGTAGGCTAATTATCCTCACAAAACTAAACATTATACATTAAACGTGATTTCCATCCATACCATAATTAATATGGTGTTTAAACAATATTGGAGAAAATTGTTTAAGTATATACTTCAATCCCAAGACTTTACTCACAAGATAAAAACTGCCAATATGCTATATCTATACATATCTCATTATTTCCTTATAGTACATCATTTAGATGTAATCAATCAAGCATTGATTTCATTCATTAGGAATGCTTCTCAATTAAGGATTTCATAAAATGAGTATGAACAAAATAGTCCCTTTTGTTTATGCCTTTATTTTATTTTCTATCCCTTAAATTTCAAGTTTTCTTTCTCGTTTGGACACTTGCAAGGTATCAAATATTGATCCTTTGTCAAACAAGAAAAGGAATTTTATATTTGATGAACAGTAACCCAACAATGAGATAAATAAATATCTCTCATCAAATATAGAAGGATAGAAAATAATTTACATAATTTTTCGTGTTATAATGAAACTCTTATGGCATTCATAATGATTGAGTAGTCTGCTTTACTTATGCAGTCTACTTAATACATCACAGTCAATAAATCTAAAATCTTTAAAGATTTATGATTTATCAACTCTTTATATTCTCTATAGAGATATATCTCAATCTCTTATGCCAAAGTTAATGAGTTTCTCTAAGTGATAAATATATACTCGCTGCCAATATAATTATTGTGATCAAATGTTGTATATTGCTCAATTCAAAAGACTGCACTAAAAACTTTAGAATTAATAACTTTACTATTTTCAAAATATACTACTGGATAATGAGTTCTAGAATCATGTCCAATAGTAATTGATTTGAAAATAAAAAATTCTAAAGTAAAGGGAAAATAATGTTTTAGAGAGAAATACTTTTTTTTCTTTAATTGAGCAATAATACACAACTTATCTATATGTGAACATATTTAGTTCCTTTGTTCACCTTCCATATGTTTCTATGTAATTAGAAACTTATTACACTGGCAATGTGAATTGATAAACCTTAATCAATTCACCAAATATGTCACAACATATAACACTTGACAATTTGAGATTTACTTTAGAGTTATTATCTCAAGACAAGATATCAAATTTTATTCTCTTGCAAACAACATTGGTCTTTATTGTTGTTTGACTTAATGAGAACAAAATTTTCTTTATTTGCATTTCTACCTTCATGAAACACAATTAATACTTAAGTGTCTCACATGTTTCTCTTATTTTTTAACCTCTTTGTCCTTTCTAATACACGTGGTTAAAACAAGTGATTAACCATAAATCTTTATGTGTATTATAAAAGGTTCGTATGGATAAGAAATTCTTTATGAGAAAATCAAGAATGAAATACTACAAAAATAACTCAATCTCAATTTAATGGGACTTAAACTGATGATATAGCAAAATTCTCATTTTCTCCAAAAATAAGTTAAAGCACACTTCAATACTTAAGTGTTACAAAAGAAAGCCTTTTAAGGGTGCTAGTTAAAACTTGCAACAATTTCTTTATGGCTTTCATGCAAGATTTAACTACAAAATAATTAGGGTTTGAACCTTACTCTATGTGAATATGAGACTGGATGAGCAAAATATTAAATTGCTCCTAATTCCCATATTCAACCTATATATTATAGCAATTATAACAAAATTATGAGAATAGTTTGTGTAGACACCAAAATTTTGACTATTTCAATTATTTTCTCATATTTTTATCTATTAGTACTTAATTATTTATTTATTTTTGAATATTCTAACATATTTTCTTATTTTGTAGGTTTTTATGAAAAAAAAAAGGTCTCAGAACTAAAACGCGGACCGGTTACGCGGAGTGGTCCGCATAACGATCCGCGTAACAAGATCAGAGACGGAAAAATATACGCGTGAATTTTCCAGCCACTTTCTTCCTAATTACCAGCTGTAATTTTGTGTCTTAGGCGTCAAGAAACCTATTTAGACAATTCCCAACTCACCCTTGATCCCTTAACACTTCATCTAATGTTCAAAATCAACCCACCTCACCTAGAAAAGATCAAGACCCTTAATGCTAGGTTTTAGTGGCTATAAATAACTGATGATAGGGTTTTCTTCAAAGAGAGAGGTTGGAGTTGGTTAAAAAAGAGGTGAAGGAAATTAGAGAGAAAAAGAATAGAGAAAAAACGGTTGAGAATCAAAGAGAAAGAGGAAAAAGAGAGAAAAGAGGAAAAATTAGGTTTTCTTCCCTTAGAAGCTTGGTGAAGATCATTCTTGAAGTCTTGGTCCCCCTCTTTCATTTTTTCATCAAGCTGCTGACTCAGGTAGCCGTCCTCTACCATACCTATTATGTTTTGGTCGAAAATTGCTGAAAAATTAGACCTTTTGGTGGAACCAAGGTCTTGGCTATGTTCTTTGAGTTTTATAATAGTTGATAATGGTTATGTGTTGTTGTATGAGTATGTTATGTTTATATAGCCTTGGTAAGGCTCATGGACTTGTCTTACGTTTAAAATCAGACGTTTGACGTTCCTGTGTTGATTTTGATGTATTTTCTGCAAAGTGTCTGGAAAAATGTTCTTCGCGTTTTGAAGATGTGAAGAAATGCGGGGTACTTGCGCGGAGTGATCCACGTAACGCTCCGCATTTCTGTTTGAATGTTTGAATATGTGAGGAAACGCGAGGTTGTTGCGCAGACAAGTCCGCGTAACCCCTCGCGTCTCTAGCCTGACAGTTCTTCTTTTTCCCCTTTCTTTCTATTTGATGATATTGATGCTTAAGATTCACCCTTTTTTGGGTCTAGCTTGTCTTGATATGATTTGAATGATAGTATTTATGCCTTGAAATTGATCCTGTCGTCTCTGATGATTTTATTTGTGTTTTTTGGTTGAAAAACTGGAAGCAATCTTCCTGGATTTTTGTGAATATGGGAAGAGACGCGGGTAGATACGCGGCTCGGTCCGCGTTTCCTCTCCACGTTTCCCTTCTAAACCTCGCATTTTGCATGAAACGCGGACTAGGTTGCGCGGACTTGTCCCGCGTAACTGTCCGCGTAACCTTTCTGTTCCTCAGTTTTGTTGCTATTTTCTGCTCTTTTGTTCCAGAAACTTACTCTAGTGTTCATGTCTCCCAGTCTTGTCCAATTTGCTTGCATAATTTGTTTTGATATCTTTTCTTTGAATGTTTGACTGATTTTTCCTTTAAATTGGTGCCTTGATCCCTTTTTGTTGACATTGAGTCTTAGATAACCATTCCCCTCATTTAAGGATTCAGTTGAGGCATCACATCAAGGGATGGTAACTTCTTTCCCCTATTATGTGTTCTTATGTGTTCCTATGTGTTTTATGGGTTTTAAATGCTTCATTAGTTAGAATTTCATTTAAGTCATTTAATTGCTTTGCAAGTGGTTAAGAGGCCCTTGAAGGCCAAGTTGTAATAGAATAGGTAATTATTTCAGTTTTCTTTTACGTCTTTCCCCCCCTTAGATTGTAATTAGGGCCCTAAATGTAATAATCTTTATGTGCTTATGTGTTTAGGTTATTTGCTTTCCTAGGGTTTTTGCATCTAGATATTATGTTTATGTGTTATGTGTTTATGTGTTTTATATGTTTACGTGCTTTATTATCATGTCTACATGTTTTATTATGTAAATGTATTGACGTCACCACACTAGTCCAATGCTAGTCGTGGTTCATTCCCTCTAACGTCGTCACACTAGTCCAACACTAGTTGTGGCCTTTCCTTTCGATGTCTCACTAATCCAATGTTAGTGAGAACCTTTAGATGAGGGCTAGTCCAATGCTAGACCTTTAAGGCCTTTCATACATTAGATACAAGTTTCACACACTTTCCACTTTTAGGATTTCTTTTCCATTCTTGCATGTTATTTTTCTCCCATCCCGTATGCGAAACATGTCATTTAGTTTTCTTTTATAGATTACCTTTTTAGGGCATTACCCTTTGAATAAGGGAAAAGAGCGAGTATGTCTTCTTAAGCTTAGCACGCTTTTATTTCCTTCTATGAAAAGGAAGATTTAAAGTCACGAACTTAGTTCCCCACACCCATTATGTTGCATTATCCCTCTTTAGGACATACATGTGCATTATTTTAAATTCTATCAAAATCATTCTTTAAAAATCAAGTTTCTTTCTTCATGTTTAGCAATTCAAAGTCAAAATCCATTTTTCTTAAAATTTCATCTTTTGAAAATCAAGTTCCTTTTTGCACTTAAAAATTCATCTTTTCAAAAATCCAATTTCTTTTCCCTTGAGATTTTGTAAAAATTGCATTTCTTTTGAAAATCCTAATTTCCCGTTCTTTTCGAGTCTCATCATTTGCATTTCTCGTGACTTCCTCGAGGGATCAAATTTGGATGACACAATTAATGTGGTCAATTCCAATCAAATCTCAAGGAGACATTTTCCCCCGTCCGACCCAACATTAGGTTTAGGTTTTGCATTCATATAGATAACATCCAAATGTGATAAATTTTAAAGTTAGAATTAGGAAATTTTTAACTAAATCACGCAACTAGCTTTGGTTATGTTAGAAGGGTGCCTTAGAGACGAGTAACATCAAATCTTTGCCTTCCCTTCTTTCAACCGTGACCCCCGAGCCTTTTTCTCTAGTTTTTCAAAGACCTGGAGTCGTCTAAAAAAGGGTTTTCTTAGTTTATTTTCATTAATTAAAATTTTTTGGGTGGCTTGGTACACCTAAACTCTATACCAAATGGCGATTCCAAATTTTTCTAAAAACCCTTTTCTAGACTTTTGTTTTGGGTTCAAATCGTCGCATTTTTTTAGTCCCATGACCCATTTCTTTTATTTTTTCAAAGATCAAAGATCAATTTTTTTTAACTAAAGAACCTTTTTCCAACTAAAAACCCGAAACAACGGGTTTCTTCCCTTCTTTCAAAAAATGGGGAGCGACAGTTTGGCGACTCCACTGGGGATTTTCCTAAGAGGGTCCGAGCACTTGATTTAATTGACTATTTCGTTTTTCTAACTTTCTTATATATCACATTTGGATATTTTAGGTTGCATTCCTTTTTCTTTTTCTTTTCCTTTTTAGGATTTTTTCCGCGCAATCGCTCTTTACACATCGCGTACATGATGAATGAATTATTTGTTTGTTTATTTGTATTGATATTTATCTGTACCGCGCCTTGCATTTGGGGTGGGTGTGCATCTACCCTAGAGCCTCGAGAATGTTCGGTATTTGAATCCCTCCTCTCAAAGGGAATCACTTTCATACATGCATATGTATTTTACTTTGACCCTAATTTTTTGTACTTTAGTGGCTTGTCACGCCACTCTTCCTATTAGGATTAGGATTGATCCACTTGGACATGTGGCCGTGGCACGACGTGCACGTAGCAATGTCCAGGGGATCACTCGAACCACCGACTTGAGGCATTCGGATTGATGACCTTTTGCCTTTTAGTCTGAAGGTTTGGGAGTTTGTAACCTTTGTCGAGTCTAGATGCATTAGTGAGCTCAATCTCATGCATCCATGTTAGAATTGCCTAGGGTAGAGTCCATCTTACCCTATTAAGGATCACTAGACACGAGAGGAGGGATTCCACCCCTCTTTATTTTTGTGCAATTTGTTGCTCCAATGTGTTATGTGATATCTGTCGATTAAACTAATCTTTTGTTGTCTTCCCTTTTCTTGCATTTCACAAACTCTAGAAAATAAGAGTCTTGGCACTCTTTTAAGACAAGCCATCCTTCTAGATAGGCTATTGCACGTTTGAATTTATATCTATTGCATTTAAGTTGTAATTACATATCACTTTTAGGCTTACCCTGACATTCAAATGGGGCTCCTATAGGCCATATTTCATTTTGCACCCTTACTTGCTTTAATAAGATGACATAATGCATTAACCATAGAGGGAACGCCACTTAGGGAATCCCATTATAGGACTACGCCTACCTCACTTCTCCTGGGTACATAACCCTCTATAGGAGATTCACGTTTAAATTTCAATAAAACTGGATAGGTGGGGCCTGTAGGTAAGGTATTTGACCCAGTGACATGATTCAAATGGATAGACCTAGACGTATCAAGCAACTGTTAGCAGTTCCAGTGGAAATTCAGCTATGGCCCGGGCTTCTCTCACCAAGCGAGATCAACCAAGTAGCTATATACCTCGGACCAATTGGGGATTTCAAGGACATAGAATCTGATGGGTATTTGGTAGAGGCTCTAATCCAACTATGGGACCCTAGCTGTTCAGCATTTAGGATAGGAAATAAGGAATTTACTATGACAATTGAGGAGGTATCTGGTCTTCTTAACTTATTAGTAGAAGGTACTGCAGTGATATTCCCCTTTGCTTCTGGAAAGGCTGAGTTCTGTCGCTTTACTGGATTAAAGGAGTCTGTGGTACTAAGGTCAGATCAAAACATAGATGTAAGGTTTTTGTTTGATAGGTTTGCTGTAAGAGATGGATTCGACAAATATGCCAAAGATTTTTCGTTCAATTCCAAAGTTGTCTGGGAGCACAAAAGGCCATGGGTATATGGATTTGTCATGGCAGGAGTCTATTTATTTCCAAGAAGAGACGGAAAAATTGGTTTTAAGATCACCAAACTTATGAATGATCTGTTCTATGGGATTGGAAATCGACGAGACTCTATAGTACCGACCGTATTAGCAGACCTCTTCGTAACTTGTACAAATTGCCGAAAGGGGGTGAAGTTCTTCCATGGATCGAACCGAATTCTGCACATGTGGGCTATGGAGCATTTCAAAAGACAATTACCCGCTCCTGATGGTGTGCCTCTAGTTGGATACAATTGGCTGATTACTCATCACAAAAGAGTAGATGGGAATAACCTACCAAGGAATGCTTCAGAATGGGTGGACTTTTTGAATACACTACCAGATCACAAGATTAGATGGGTACTAGATTGGACGGACTATCTCGATCCGGCTCTTCACTTCAAATTCTCTGATTTTATACCGTTGCTAGGAACTCAAAGCATTTTGAGCTACACTCCAAAGAGATTTTTGAGACAGTTGGGATGCGTTCAAGGACTATCGCCTCTACCCGATTTGACCAACTTCACCATCATTTTTGACAAGGGAATCTGTCCGGTCGAAATTTCAATGAAGGTACCGATCACGCAAGCATGGGGAATGTTGTCCAAGGACAAGGATATTGCTTACATTCCACAACATAAATAGTTGGCTCTGGTCACACCTCAGTATGAAGACTGGCTTAGAAATCGTGATAAAAGACAGCTGCAAGGGGCGCAGACCGATGAAGTCAAGAGACTGATGGCGATCATTGAGGCAAAGGATAGAGAGAATGTACAATTGAAACAATCCGTATAAGCAAACAAGGATTTGGCGAACAAGAACAAGAAGATGTATGAAGAGATGCAAAACAAAAATCAAGACTTGAAACGAAAATGTGCCGAACTATATGACCAAGCTGAGCGCATGAGGAACCCCTACTCTAAAGAACCAAAAGATGCTGTAATAGATAGGTTGAAAAAATTCAATGGTTTTGTACAAGAACACCTTCAAGAGATGATACAGACTATGAAGTTTTAGAATTTGCTAATGAAGAACTTTTTCATCATTTTCACTAGTGTCAAATCTTAGGTTTGACGAACGGGCCCCACCTTGAAAGTATTGCATCATGCTAGGCCTACCCTTGGCACAAAAGGGCTCCCCTCTAGGACATGCATTCGAATTATATAAACAATCACTACCTTCACTCTTTTTCTTTTTTTTTTTCTTCCAAATGAATCTCCACAGCTCCCTTTGGAAATAAGCTTCTAAAGTGTGCTTCTCTTCTCACTCAGGTACTTTTAAAAATAGCTCCACGCAGAAGTCCCATTGTTACCCGATCCAAAAGCAAGAGTTTGAAGCAACCCGTAAACATGAGTTCTGTACCAGAAGGCTCAGATAGGAATGCTTTGGTCACTTCGCCCGACTTTGCTGCCTTGGGAGCTCAGTTAAGTGAAGTACTGGGAAGGTTTAATGAGATGAGCGCCGAGATGGCCGAGCAAAGGCGTGTAATTGATCAGTTGGTGGCAAATAACAGTGAAGGAGGTGTCTCGAATGAGCATGAACCCATTGTTAGTAACCCCCCTGTGACAGATAGTCAACTCCTTTTCCTGACCAATATTCAAACTACTTTTGTCCCGCCTCCTTCTAACCCATACGATGTTACCTTTTCTCATTACAACACCAATTTTTCACATTCCCATCCTAATTACATCCTACTAAGCCCGACCAAAAAGACAAACCCTCATACTCAACCCCAGATCACTTTAAACATGCCTCCTCACCCTCCAGATCCTCAATACCATACCACTGAACCATTTGTGTGGGATCTGACTTCCCAAGGAAAACCAGCGATAGATGAGCCTACCATGCCAGTCGACAAAAATCTGATGAAGAGATTGGATAGATTTGAGGAGTTTATAAAGAAAAACCAGGGTCTGAACCGACGTGGTGGATTGGATTACGATGATCTGTGCCTATTTCCTGATGTCCAACTACCTATGGGTTTCAAAACCCCCAAGTTCAGCAAATATGATGGTACCGGGAACCCTAAGACGCACCTTAAAATGTTTGCCAACAAGCTTGGCAAACCAGTGGATGATGAGAACTTGCCTATGCGTCTGTTACCCGAGAGCCTAGAGGGGGATGCTTTGAATTGATACTCAAACCTGAAACCTCAAGAGATCAAAACTTGGTTGAATTTGTCAACAGCTTTTGTGAAGCAGTATGAATTCAATTGTGAGTTAGCACCGACACGAACAACATTGGAAGGAATCAAAAAGAGATCTTCAGAAGATCACAAAACATATGCCAAGCGTTGGAGAAAATTAGCTGCAAGGGTGGAGCCTCCTATGACTGAAGAAGAGATTGTTCGTACTTTCATCAAGGCACATGACCCACCTTATTTTGAAGAAATTTTTCGGATGACTGGGAGTTCATTTGCTGCAATTGTTAATAAGTTGGAAGAATATGATGAATTTGTCAAGATGGGGAAGATTGTTAACGTGTCAGCATTGAAACAGCAATTGGAAGTTCTGCAGAATCAAAATAACAATGGGAATAAGTACCAATTCAAGAAGAAAAAAGGAGAAACTGCATTCGTATAGGATCAATGCCCATCTTTTAGACCAAGAATTCAACGCTATCCCGCCTACTCAACCCCTAACCCGCACTACCCTAATTCTCATCCTGTTTATCACACCATTGCCCAAACCTCCTACTCTCGACCAGTCCAGCTAAATACCACATCAATACCTCCAGTTCCTCAACCCACCTTTCAAAACTATCCTCGTCAAACCTATAACCCAAGACCAATCTCACAAAGCAACAATTCCATTCAAAATCCTATCCCAGCCAGTGGGATTCCAACTCAAAGGCTATCTCGAACTTTCTCTAATCTGGGCAGGCGAATTGATCAGTTATAAGAGCAGTTGAAAGCAGCGGAAAAGATGGAAACAGTTCCCCCCAAAATCTATCCTAACGGTCCGCCTCCTGGTTATGATCCCCAGACTATTTGTGCTTACCATTCTGGAAGTCTAGGTCATTCAACAGCTAACTGTTGGGCCTTGAAACACAAGATCCAAGACATGATTGATGCCGGAGACATTATCCTGAAAAGAAAGGGAGAATAGGGGCCAAATGTCAGCAAGAATCCTCTACCAGAGTATGGAGGTACTATGGGGTAATCATCAGTGATAAGGAGTTTGTTGACCCTGCTCAATACATCATAGACGAAACTAAAGTGTTTGGTATAATGAAAATTAATCAGACAAGAATGAGGAGAATGTTGTTCTCTAAGGAATTCGTGGCAAAGAATACGGATGACATTTTTGAAGGAAAATTGAAATCACCTTTGTATGGGAAAGATGACCTATTTATTGTAAAAGAGGACTCTCCTGAGATTGAAGTGGGTTTATATCAATCCTGTATGAGAACTATTTATAAGGCTGGATCATCTGAAATTTTGGAATTCCCATCAGTTTCTGAAGAAGACATGCAGAATTGGTCAACTGACTACCTTCCCTCTTGAAGGAAATTTCGGTAAAATCAAGGAATTGTCTTTTGGTTTAGGGCCGCCCACATGGAGCTCTAATTTAGATCTTTTTTTAGAAATTATTTTGTTATTTGGCCTTTATTGTCATTTCAGTATTTCAAATTATTTTTCTATTGCATGGCATTTTTTGTTTAAGGAAATTACTGAAATGGAAATGAGAGTCTAGGATGAAGGTTTTTTTTTTTTTAATTTGGGTTCATATCTGTGAAATGGTTATTTTGATTAAATTTTAGTGGATTTTTGAACTCAAAGGAATGAAGGATTTGCCTCTATTCTTTAATTTTTTCTATTTATCTATTACATGTTTTATTTTGTTCTTAGATGGCCACAAATAAAAACCTTTGACCCTTGGATATCACCATTTTGGAATTTGATGAATGCAAATTCTGATATCTCTCATAAACTTGAATGTCACCATTTGTAAGATGACCGAAACCCACCACGATTGGCATGAAAAGTTACCTTTTGCCTTGATGGCATATAGGACTGCGATCCGGACTTCTATTGAGGCAACACCTTACTCTCTAATGTATGGGATAGAAGCGGTATTACCTGCCGAAGTTGAAATCCCATCTTTGCGCATTCTAATGGAAGCTCAGTTGGAAGAAGCTGAATGGATCAAGTAACGCCACGAGCAACTGTCTTGGATCGATGAAAGAAGGTTGAATGCCATTTGTCATGGGCAATGTTACCAGCAGAGGATGGCTCGGCGTTATAACAAGAATGTCAGACCTCGCATGTTCGAAGCAGGGGACAAGGTTTTGAAGCGAATCCTTCTGATACAAGAGGAGGCTAAGGGGAAATTCGCTCCGAATTGGCAAGGGCCGTTCATTATTCAAAAGGTGTTACCTGGAGGAGCATTGGTTCTCATGGAGATGAACGGGCAGATTTTTCCTCAAACCAATCAATTCAGACATGTGTAAAAGATTTTTCATATGATTGAGTAAAATTTCTTTAGAAATTGTCGCAAAAAGGTGGTCTGAAAAGCCAACCTTCTTCCTTTTCGTTTAAACATTTCAACCCCCAATTCTCCTGTTTGAGCCTATAAAAGAACAGTTAATTATTTAGCAAACCCCCTGAGAATCGCAAACCCCACACTGGGGCAATTTTTTTTCATTTATTTTTGAAAAAAAAAAGAAAAAGAAAAAGAAAAAACCTGATTAGAACTAAACTGGGGCAATTTTTTTTTTTGAAAAATGCGATCTCAGGATTGTTTAAAGCCTTTTTTAAAATTTGCATTCGAGTTTTGCCCTCTTTTTATACCTTACCAAGCCCCGTCACAAAATCAAAACGTCACTGACCTCCCCCTCTTGCAGAATTTCTGAAGGAACTTTCTTGATCAAAAAGGCAAATGATGTAAATACATTCCTTCTGAATTTTTGTCAGAAGGGATTGTCTCACTGATGCCACCATTTTAACAAACATGTTTAAATTGACAAAAGTTGGGGGTTAAGTCTGTCTATTTCATTATACTACCTTATCAGTCAACTTCAGTGCAAATCTGAAAGGGTACCAAGGCAAGTTTTGAAAAGCAGCAGTGCAAGCAGAAAGGAAAGGTTCCTGGGACAAGAGAAGCTGGTGATTATGTTTATCAGGGTTCACCTTATATCAAGCACTCCCTTGCCGTCAACAAATTCCAAAAAGACGATATCCAAAGGGGTCAAGTGCGACGCATTTGTTTTAAACAGTTTTCCTGGCGTTTTGCTATTATTGATTTAAAATACCATGTTTAGCATTCATTCTATGGTTATGATGTCATTTTAAAATAAAATTTTTCTTTGCACAAATTCTTGCACATATCTTCATCAAAAGGACACTTTCATCAAAGGACACTTTAATCAAAGGACAATCCTCTTAGATTACCATGAAGGTATAGGTGATATACGTTCAGAAGCAATCGGAGCAACAGAACGGATCTACACCGGCAAAACAAAAAGAATTCCGCTTACACCGCTCATCGACGTCCAAGAACTCATGTTTACGGGCTACTCAAGATAAAAGGGTCAAACGGTGGCGGCGTTATTATTACCTTTTACCATTTCCTTTCTTTTGCAAAGAAGTAGGGACAAGTGACCTATCGGTCCAATCGAGAAGACCAGTTTTATTTTGAGTAAATGTTTAGAATGTATGATTAAATCATTTTGAAGATTGATTAATTGCATGTTTTGAAAAATCGGGGGAGGGGATCAAAGGTTTGCTAATGATAATAAACAATAATGAGATGACAAAAAAAAAAAACTTCGTCTAAATTACATATTCATCCCACAAATTGCTTTACTTTCCAAGATTTGACTCAAAAAGGGCACAAATGTCTAATCATTAGGTTGCAATTGCCTCCATCTTTTTGAAATAAAGGCTGCACGATGTGAAAAATCCTTTTTCCATCTTACTCGGAAATAATTGTTATGTGATTAAGACATTGGCATTTTAGAAAATATATTTTGTAAAATAGGGAAAATTATGCCTCAGTTTTTTTCCTATTAAATGAGATTTCTTCTTTTATTGGATTTTGCAAGAAAATGATTGATATAGTTGGCAGATGATCCTTTTTCAATTGATATGCTATAAAAAAAAGAAGAAAAAAGAGAAAAAGAAAAAGAAGCAAAGTGAGAACTAAAGTTCTACTCCAATGATTCTAGTACTAAGTAACCGAAGGTTTAGCATCTACAAATGTTAACTTTCACGTAAAATGATACTTTAATTACGAGTATGCAAAGCAGTTCGAACAAGTAAAATGTTGAGTAACTGGGAATCTTCACCTAAAAGTGTTGATTTTTGCGTCAAAAGACGTTTTTACTATTTGAGCAAGAAGGCATATGTCGAGTAATCGGAAATCTTTACCAAAAAGTGTTGATTTTCACGTCAAAAGGCATTCTTATAATTTGAGTAAGAAGATGTGTTTCAGCAAATCCTTTTTAGCAGTAAAATTTGAGAAAACTGTGGAAAAGGCAAGCTTGAATTTACTATATGAGTCGTTTGATTGCAAAATTTGGTGAAAGTGAGAAATCAAGTTTGAATTGTTAAAATTGAGGTATAATTGTCTCTCTTTTACTTGATATTATGAGTACTTGATGCAAATTGAATAATTGCATAATAATGATTTGCCTGGTTTGTGAAGAAGGTTGAATTTCGAAAATCGCATGATTTGTTTCAAACCTTGTATCATTGTTGATGTGCATTTCCTAGTTTTTTTAAAGACAACCAAACGATCTGAAAAAGAAAATTTGATGAAGTGTGTTTTGTTGCGTATGTTTTGACATGTTTTGATCATGTAATGGCTAACAATCATGATTGCCACTAAGTATTGCATTTTTAGGTCAAAAAGAAAAGAGAAGTTGCATTTTGTGGATTAACTGGTTAGAATTTCATGATTTCTGCAGGATTAACGATTCATTTGACACTGGGGCAAATTTTAAAAAGGGATGGTGATTCTCTCCTTTTCAACAATTCCCTAAGAGTTGCCTCTAAAGAGAATTTGAAAAGGGGTCTTTATTATGAATGTTTTATTTTCACCTATCATCTAAATTTGAGGTATATTTACGTTTCACCTACCAGTCGTTCAAGCTTATGCCACTGAAGAGACTAGGTTCAAAATGATATTTTAAATTTCTGTTGGTTGCTGTCTCAGCTTCCGCCGGACACCCTTCTATCTCCCCTTCTTGATATTTTAAAATTTTGTTGGTTGCTGTCACAACCTCCGCCGGGCACCTTTCTATCTCCCTTTCTTGATATTTTTAATTTCTGTTGGTTACTGTCTCAGCCTCCGCCGGGCACCCTTCTATCTCTCCCTCTTGATATTTTAAATTTACGTTGGTTCTTTGTCTCATGCACCCTTCTATCTCCCCTTCTTGATATTTTAAATTCCTGTTGGTGAGTTCCAACCTTCGCCGGGCACCCTTCTATCTCCCCTTCTTGATATTTTAAATTCTTGTTGGTTGCTCCCTCATTCTATCCCATTCTTGATATTTTAAATTCCTATTGCTCACCTCCGCACACTCTTCTATCTCCTTCTTGATATTTTAAATTCCTGTTGGTGAGTCTCAACCTCCGGGCACCCTTCTATCCCCTTCTTGATATTTTAAATTCTTGTTGGTGAGTCTCAACCTCTGCACCTTCTATCTCCTTTCTTGATATTTTAAATTTCTGTTGGTGAGTCTCCTCCTCCTTCTATCTCCCTTCTTGATATTTTAAATTCACATTGGTGAGTCTCACCACGGATACCATTCTATCTCCCCTTCTTGATATTTTAAATTCCTGTTTGTGAGTCTCAACCTCCGCCGGGCACCCTTCCATCTCCTATTCTTGATATTTCAATTGATATGAGCCAGAGGAGCCAGCTAAGCATTTGGTGTCTACGTCTTTGTCTAGAGTTTCTTCGAAACTCAAACAAAGAGGAACAAACTGTAGACACCAAAATTTTGACTATTTCAATTGTTTTCTCATATTTTTATCTATTAGTACTTAATTATTTATTTATTTTTGAATATTCTAACATATTTTCTTATTTTGTAGGTTTTTATGGAAAAAAAAAAGGTCTAAGAAATAAAACGCAGACTGGTTACGCAGAGTGGTCCGTGTAACGGTCCGCGTAACAAGATCAGAGACGGAAAAATATACGCGCAAATTTTCCAGCCACTTTCTTCCGAATTACCAGCTGTAATTTTGTGTCTTAGGCGTCAAGAAACCTATTTAGACAATTCCCAACTCACCCTTGATCCCTTAACACTTCATCTAATGTTCAAAATCAACCCACCTCACCTAGAAAAGATCAAGACCCTTAATGCTAGGTTTTAGTGGCTATAAATAACTGATGATAGGGTTTTCTTCAAAGAGAGAGGCTGGAGTTGGTTAAAAAAGAGGTGAAGGAAATTAGAGAGAAAAAGAATAGAGAAAAAACGGTTGAGAATCAAAGAGAAAGAGGAAAAAGAGAGAAAAGAGGAAAAATTAGGTTTTCTTCCCTTAGAAGCTTGGTGAAGATCATTCTTGAAGTCTTGGTCCCCCTCTTTCATTTTTTCATCAAGCTGCTGACTCAGGTAGCCGTCCTCTACCATACCTATTATGTTTTGGTCGAAAATTGCTGAAAAATTAGACCTTTTGGTGGAACCAAGGTCTTGGCTATGTTCTTTGAGTTTTATAATAGTTGATAATGGTTATGTGTTGTTGTATGAGTATGTTATGTTTATATAGCCTTGGTAAGGCTCATGGACTTGTCTTACGTTTAAAATCAGACGTTTGACGTTCCTGTGTTGATTTTGATGTATTTTCTGCAAAGTGTCTGGAAAAATGTTCTTCGCGTTTTGAAGATGTGAAGAAATGCGGGGTACTTGCGGAGTGATCCACGTAACGCTCCGCATTTCTGTTTGAATGTTTGAATATGTGAGGAAGCGAGGTTGTTGCAGACAAGTCCGTAACCCTCAGCGTCTCTAGCTTCTTCTTTTCCCTTTCTTTCTATTTGATGATATTGATGCTTAAGATTCACCCTTTTTTGGGTCTAGCTTGTCTTGATATGATTTGAATGATAGTATTTATGCCTTGAAATTGATCCGCGTCTCTGATGATTTTAGTTGTGTTTTTGGTTGAAAAAACTGGAAGCAATCTTCCTGGATTTTGTGAATATGGGAAGAGACGCGGGTAGATCTGCGGTTCGGTCAGCGTTTCCTCTCCACGTTTCCCTTCTAAACCTCGCATTTTGCATGAAACGCGGACTAGGTTCTGGACTTGTCCCTTGTCACAGTAACCTTCCTCGCTTTGTTGCTATTTTACGCTCTTTTGTTCCGAAACTTACTCTAGTGTTCATGTCTCCGGTCTTGTCCAATTTGCTTGCATAATTTGTTTTGATATCTTTTCTTTGAATGTTTGACTGATTTTTCCTTTAAATTGGTGCCTTGATCCCTTTTTGTTGACATTGAGTCTTAGATAACCATTCCCCATTTAAGGATTCAGTTGAGGCATCACATCAAGGGATGGTAACTTCTTTCCCCTATTATGTGTTCTTATGTGTTCCTATGTGTTTTATGGGTTTTAAATGCTTCATTAGTTAGAATTTCATTTAAGTCATTTAATTGCTTTGCAAGTGGTTAAGAGGCCCTTGAAGGCCAAGTTGTAATAGAATAGGTAATTATTTCAGTTTTCTTTTACGTCTTTCCCCCCCTTAGATTGTAATTAGGGCCCTAAATGTAATAATCTTTATGTGCTTATGTGTTTAGGTTATTTGCTTTCCTAGGGTTTTTGCATCTAGATATTATGTTTATGTGTTATGTGTTTATGTGTTTTATATGTTTACGTGCTTTATTATCATGTCTACATGTTTTATTATGTAAATGTATTGACGTCACCACACTAGTCCAATGCTAGTCGTGGTTCATTCCCTCTAACGTCGTCACACTAGTCCAACACTAGTTGTGGCCTTTCCTTTCGATGTCTCACTAATCCAATGTTAGTGAGAACCTTTAGATGAGGGCTAGTCCAATGCTAGACCTTTAAGACCTTTCATACATTAGATACAAGTTTCACACACTTTCCACTTTTAGGATTTCTTTTCCATTCTTGCATGTTATTTTTCTCCCATCCCGTATGCGAAACATGTCATTTAGTTTTCTTTTATAGATTACCTTTTTTAGGGCATTACCCTTTGAATAAGGGAAAAGAGCGAGTATGTCTTCTTAAGCTTAGCACGCTTTTATTTCCTTCTATGAAAAGGAAGATTTAAAGTCACGAACTTAGTTCCCCACACCCATTATGTTGCATTATCCCTCTTTAGGACATACATGTGCATTATTTTAAATTCTATCAAAATCATTCTTTAAAAATCAAGTTTCTTTCTTCATGTTTAGCAATTCAAAGTCAAAATCCATTTTTCTTAAAATTTCATCTTTTGAAAATCAAGTTCCCTTTTGCACTTAAAAATTCATCTTTTCAAAAATCCAATTTCTTTTTCCTTGAGATTTTATAAAAATTGCATTTCTTTTGAAAATCCTAATTTCCTGTTCTTTTCGAGTCTCATCATTTGCATTTCTCGTGACTTCCTCGAGGGATCAAATTTGGATGACACAATTAATGTGATCAATTCCAATCAAATCTCAAGGAGACATTTTCCCCCGTTCGACCCAACATTAGGTTTAGGTTTTGCATTCATATATATAACATCCAAATGTGATAAATTTTAAAATTAGAATTAGGAAAATTTCAATTAAATCACGCAACTAGCTTTGGTTAGGTTAGAAGGGTGCCTTAGAGACGAGTAACATCAAATCTTTGCCTTCCTTTCTTTCAACCGTGACCCCCGAGCCTTTTTCTCTAGTTTTTTCAAAGACCTGGAGTCGTCTAAAAAAGGGTTTTCTTAGTTTATTTTCATTAATTAAAATTTTTTGGGTGGTTTGGTACACCTAAACTCTAGACCAAGTGGCGACTCCAAATTTTTCTAAAAACCCTTTTCTAGACTTTTGTTTTGGGTTCAAATCGTCGCATTTTTTTAGTCCCATGACCCATTTCTTTTATTTTTTCAAAGATCAAAGATCAATTTTTTTTAACTAAAGAACCTTTTTCCAACTAAAAACCCGAAACGACGGGTTTCTTCCCTTCTTTCAAAAAATGGGGCGCGATAGTTTGTTCTCATAGAAATGCTAATTTAAAACTTGCACCCAAAACAAAAAGAATGAATTCAAAAGTCGCGCTAATAAGAGCCATAAAATCATTGGAATGAAACGATGAATATAAATTATCAACCAAAAATCATAACATAGGAAAGCTATGAGGCTTTAATCTTGAGTTTGAATCAACCTTACGTTAATTCAAATAATAAATTCAAACCTTCGTGTAGGCAAAGGTTGCAAAACATGCATAGAATTTACGTCCTTAATCATAAGACTAGTAATCTAAAACAATAAATTGAAGAAATAATTTGTACCTGTGGGCATAGAAATATTTCTTAATTCATTGTCTAATTTACTATTTTATGTCAATTAATCTCACTAAAATAATTACCTCCATGTAGGGGCCAAATAACTATCTTAGTGAATTAATTGCAACTTAATCTAGATGCCCTTTTTCCCTTTTTTTTTTTCCTTTTTGATCACTCAACAATATGTGAAAAGGAAATAAAATTTTTTCCTCAGCCACCAATATACTTAAGATGTTGTGGCTACTCTTAAGCATATGATGTTATAAGGAAACTTATTAAAAATGTCAACTATTCAATATGTTGACTAAAACCCATAATTTCAATCACCAACCTATATGTGATGAAAATCTTTTCACATCAAATATTTCAGATGCTGTGGCTAGTCTCAAATATATGATGTAAAAGGAAAATTCTCAATATGGCATCTAGTAACCTTTGAATAGTCAAAAAACACATGCTGACTAAAAATTCATTGAATTTCCTTTAAAGCAATCACTTAACTTCATGTGATTAAAGTTTGAGTAAATGGCGAAAAAGGTCACTCAACTTTTTAAAGTTGCACCGGTTGGTCACCAAACTTTTTTTTTGGCCAAAAAGGTCACTCAACTATTTAAAACGCGTCATCCGAGTCATTCCGGCAAGTTTCTTGTCTAATACAGCCGGAAACAGAATAAAATAATTGGAGAGCCTAATTAAACAGGGGTAAAAAAGTCCAGAACTTAGATCTGCCTCACAAATCGTGTCCCTTTTTGTATATGAAGGCACCATAAAGTGTATTCCACACTATAAGTCTAGATCTGCTGCCCATCTCCTCCAAAAAGCCATGAGAAGAACCTTTAAACCAATTCCATTTTGCAATTGTGGCACAAGAACCATATTGAAGACCTCATGGACCGAGAGAAACCCGGCACGAAGATATGTTGAATGTGCTCAAGGTCAAGTAAGTATTAGAAAGTCTATTGCTTGGCTTGTCTTTGCTGAAAGTATAAGATTTTTCTTGAAAAATCCCAAACAGAAAAATTTAAAAAGAACTATAATTGCAGGTTGAAGGCTGTGGACATTGGGATTGGTATGATGAAGAGATGTGTGAAAGATCTAAACAGGTAATACCGGACCTGTTAAGGAGTAAAAATCAATTGGAAGTTGAGAATGAATCTTTGGTAGAGGAGGCTAGAAGGTGGCAAAACAGAACGATAAAACTGGAAATTGAAGTAAAGAAGTTGCAGGACCAACTACGCAGAAGGTAGACAAGGAACAAAGTATCAAGTTTTGCTATTGTGATTTGGGTTTTCTTGACTTTGTATTTGTTGAATAAAGGGGCATCAGAGTGTAGTGTCTCTGGACGGAAGCTGCAAATTGCTGGAGTGTAATATCCCTTTGTGGCGTGAAATATGTTGTTTAGTTTAGTTGATTTTGTAGCTGCAAAAACTTTGCAGGAGTGTACTAATACCATTTTGTTGGACGGCAACTGTTAATTGTGAAACCAGTGCACATAATTCCTCATGAATTTTACTGGAGTGTATATCATTGGCTGCATTTTATTTTTTCTAGTGCTATGTACGATGGCATGAACCTGATATGTCCACATTGAAAGTAAATGGAATGGAATAATGACAAATAGGCATAATAATATATAGAGCAAGATCCTTGTCAAAATGGACATCATTTTTCTGAAGTTACAATATCACCATCCCCGTGATCTAGATCAAAAGCTATCAATTTTTTCAACAAGTCTATTCCTATTGCTGGTATCAACAAAAAGGAAAACAAAAGGTGCTATTTCCATCAGCATCAGGAAACATTCCCATTGCCTCTTCAACCACAAATCAGGTCACTATTTACATCAAAAGATTAAAGATAAACGCAACAATTCAGGCAAAAAATCTTCATGATGAACCTCTTCTACCCCTTGAAATTTTAGGCCACCTCCCAACCTTAAATGGTGGTTCTTTCCCCAAATATGCATAATTGGCATTAATAGCTCCTTTTTCTGCATCAGTCAACTTCCTTTTCCTTTGGCCTTTTTTTCCGCTTGTTTTGGCAAGATGAACTTATCGACCTTGTCCACTTGTAGTTGAATTTGCAGCGAGGCCTACTGCCTTACCTGCACAAAATTGAATATTACTCAGCAGTAGAAACATATACAGAACTATCATGACACAAAAAGTTAAGGTTCTAACTGGTATTTAAGTTTTCCTAAGCTGTCTCTTTTGTGGGACTGTTCCCTCTGTTTGGGAACCTCTTGCTGTGTTGGATTGATTTTCTGCATCAATATTGGCAGTCCTATAGTCTGGAAGTGGATTTTGCTCGGTATCCAAATCTTTTGTGGGACCCTGTTGTCTGTCCTTGTATCGGTTTGAGCAGCCATGGAATGACAATTATGTCCATTATTAGCTCCAAAATCAGCATGCTCATGGTCTGCAAATGTACTATTACTTTGAGAAGCACCAGCATTCTTGTTCTTCTCGCGGACATCACTTGGGCCTCTTTGCAAGTTGGCTCTATGACCTGATTTCCCACACCTTTGCAATGTATTATCACATGCTTTTTTAACTTCAACAAGATTCTTGATGCTCTACCACTACCTTTACTCACCACATCCTTAATTACGCTTTTCTTGGCCTACCTCTTTGGACGCATGGGATGGGGGTCCACTGGATTGCTAGATTGGGGCCACAATGTCTTCCCACCAACTGGATACATTTTCATATATTTGATAAATAAATCTCTTGTAACATGCATCGTTGTAATTATGTGGTCCCATTATTTCTGTGTATTGCTGCAATTGCATGGCAACAAGGTAACCCACTAATTTGTCATAATCTACATGTGCATGTTTTCATTGTTGGGTAGACAGCATATTGTTCCCCCCTAGAGCCCCTAACCTGATAGCCTCCATCACCATTAGCTACTGATTTCCATTTTCTAGAGTGTTTTACCCTATCATCAATAAGTTCCATTATTGTTGGACCAATAGGCCCGACACTTCCCCATCCAAGCTGCTATTTCCCATCCCACCCATCAAGTACTCTAATCCACTCCATCATACTAATGATTGGTAAGTCCCTTGCCTCTAGTATTTTTGCATTAAAAGTTTCACATAAATTGTTAACAAGCATATCCGACTTAACATGTTCAGGAAAAAATGCCTTACACCAATAGTGAGGTGGTGGGGCCCTCCTCACCCACTCATATGCAAGTGCATCATATTGTCTCAGGTCCTCAAGTTCAGCTTCATACAGCTCCTCTGTGGTTGCTGTAGCAATGCTCCAAAACATGCCCTTTAATGCACTCCCAGGATGCTTTTTCTTGAAATTCCTATATAAATGTTGTACACAAAATCTATGTCAAGATGGAAGAAGCTCAACAAAGGTAATCGCACAAGTCCCTAAATGAAGTGTGAAGTGTTTGTAAATTACTTGACTAGCATATAAAGTAAAGTTTAAAATAAACAAAAAAGTACAGCATAGAGAAGATATTTGACCTTTTGCTGGTCTGAAATAAATGTATAATGGTTGCTGGCCTGGGCTATTCCTAAATCTTGAACCAACAAATTCAGAAACCAGAACCATTGCTCCCTTGCCTCCTTTTCAACCACAGCCCAAGCAATAGGCTACCACCCATTATTGGGATCTGTCCCAATAGCAGTTAGAAGTTGACCAGGATGTTCACCTTTTGTATGACACCCATCCAATCCCACATGGGTCTACATCTATCATTGAAACCCTTTTCAAAGGTCCTAGGCAACAGTAGAATCTCTTGAAGATTGGTCTGCTATCAGGATTGGTTCTTGACCGAATCAATATCAGCTTGTATTGGGTGTGTTCTTCAAGCTCAAAGATATCTCCACACAAAGAAGATATTGTTCATGAGCATGGCCGTTGATATTTTTCCTTGCCATAGTTCGAGCCTTGTATGCCATACTTCTACTAATTTCACATTTGTAATCGCTTCATCTATGGTTTGCCTAATCTGCTGAATAGGCATGTCCATATTTGTTCTAATTGTATCCTCATATCTCTCGGCTAGCCATGATATAGTCATATTCTTGTTCTTCCAAGCATGTCGGCAATTTGTATACACATCATTCAAAGTCTTGACAACAAAATCATTATCATTCATGGCAGGAATTTTTGCTGCATACACATACCACTTACAAGGAGCTTCACATTTTGCCCTCAACCTTCTAGAGTCATTGGTATACATGTACACTGGTCTCCCAGTAAGAATTGAATAATTTCTAACTGCATTTCTAAATAAAGACTTGGTTCCAAACTTGACTCCAACTTCAAATTGTGGATTTATTAGAAACTGGTCAATGTTGAAGTCTTTGTACCTTGTCTTTCACAATGGTCTCCTCATCCATGAGTTCGATTGTGTTAAGTTGCTCACATGCATCATCCTCTAAGAGTGGATTCTCCTCTTGTGTTGATGTATGCGCTTGATCTCTTCTTGGAGAAGACGTACCACCACTTCTTCGTGAGTTTCTAGCAGGTTGTTGTCTTGTGTGAGAAGCTGTACCACCACTCCTTTGTGAGTTTCCTAGCCTTTCACCTCCTCACTTGCACATTCTCATTCATGGATGCCTGGTCGGGCTGAGTTGTTGCTGCCACTTATCCCTTCGCCATGAACAATCTCACCTCCATATTTCTATCAATTGAGACTCACCAACATGGCTCCCAATGGTAGCATCACCTTCTTGTGTATCCTGGCTGTATGTCTATGTTATCATCTCTACAAGCACTCATTATACCTTGAATTCCCCTTCCTCGATGTTGAAGACGCACTCATCACTTTCATAAGCACCAACCTTCTGAGAGTGCACTGCTTCCATCTATAGTTGCATCTTCAGCAGTTGGCCCATGCATTGTATCCATATTTGCTTGGCCTGGTTCTTCATGTTGCACTATCCATTCTAAGGCACAAATCACTTTAGAGCCAACACCACTCCTTGTATCAGTTTTCTACCACTTGCCTCTTTGAAACCACTCTTTTACCGGTTCTTTCTACCAAAGTCAACCCTATCAGCCTCCAATTCCTCTATAACTACCGAGGACTTTCTCCCAACTAAGTCATCATGCAGACAATAGGCAATATTGAGCATTTTTTTCCTTGACATGGTGACAATATACCTTCATCAACCTAAACTTTCCAATCCAGTTACAAAATTCTATAATATGCTGATCAGTTTGCAGCTCTCGTAGGCCATGGTTTATATCACCAATAGGATCAATGTAATAGTACAAAATAATGCTATCCGTGTGCCCACACTCCTTCACCATTTTGTTGATTTCATGGACTGACGACATTCTTTCCGCATCACAAGCATCAAAATAATCGGCCTCACCATTCACGTAGCTTTTGTATTTATCCCTTCAATTCCTACCACCATGATGCATTTTAATTGAAAAATAGAGAAGATTCATCTACCGCATAAGAACCCATTCCAAAATAGTTTAAAAATTGGTTTTGTAGACATGTAAAAGATGAATTAAACACAATAACAATTAGTCAAAATGGATGTCAAGATTCCTTTGATCGCAATAAAAAAGAGCAATCTAAGCTTCAGTTGCCTTCTTTACTATATTTAATCACTTTTAATATAACTAACCAACATGTGGGACCTAATTCTATCTTTAATCACCCAAACATGAACAACAAGTAATGCATTCTTTTGTTACCCACTGGTATGACAAATAAAGTCCCACTTTTGTCCTGTCCCTTTCACTTTCATCTATTTCCCCTTATTTAAAATCCTACTATCACTTTCAGGAAACAATTATTTACAGTAAATGCAGACAATGTCATATAATCGTACAACAAAACACATATTATCGACCAAAAATTGCATTTTTTTTTATAAACTTCTTACCATAAACTGCATATGGATCAACGTAATCCCCTCGCGGTCGCTTCACCCAATCCATTGCATACGTCTCAATCAATAATTCTTAACTACTGAATAAAGTCGTCGGGTTCTGTCGGTTTTAGATTTTTGGTTTCTTCATCGATCGCAAGAAGGATTTGAAGTTTGAAGTGAGGGTTTTGCTTAAAATGTTCTCAAAAACCTAAAT
Organism: Gardenia jasminoides; assembly: GCA_013103745.1. Classification (NCBI taxonomy): domain Eukaryota; kingdom Viridiplantae; phylum Streptophyta; class Magnoliopsida; order Gentianales; family Rubiaceae; genus Gardenia; species Gardenia jasminoides. The sequence continues at coordinate 34,404,546 of CM023105.1, forward strand.
TTTTTTTGTTCTGTAAAGTAAAGTTGATGGAAAGGTGTTTGATCTGCCGCTACACTTATTCCAACACACCTGGACTTTTTTACCCCTGTTTAATTAGGCTCTCCAATTATTTTATTCTGTTTCCGGCTGTATTAGACAAGAAACTTGTCGGAATGACTCGAATGGCGCGTTTTAAATAGTTGAGTGACCTTTTTGGCCAAAAAAAAAAGTTTGGTGACCAACCGATGCAACTTTAAAAAGTTAAGTGACCTTTTTCGCCATTTACTCTTAAAGTTTTTCACTCTCTATATTTGGGATGCTATGGCTATTCCCAAATACAGATATAAAAAGAAATATCTTTCTAATAGAAATTCGTAAGTCAACTTATTGACTAGAAGTTCTTGATTTCAATCACTTTGTCATATGTGATTAAAATTTTTCTATACACCAAATATCTGAGATGCTGTGGCTACTCTCAGATACATAGTATGTTAGATTTTATAAGGACATCAAAATAGTCAAACAATCTATATGTTGACAAAAGAATTTCTTAATTTCCCTTTTCATTCATTTTAATCACCAAACTTAATGTGATTAAATACTTTATGCATCAAACAATTGAGATGCAGGGAAAAACTTTATAAAGGAAATTTTATGAAATTCAAATATAGTTAGCAACTAATGTTGATACCAAATATCATAATATGAAACAAGTGACTATAATTGTAGTACATAAATATACTACATGATCTCATCCAACAATGTGAGTATAGAGACATAAGAAATTAAACATTGAAATAAATCAATGATCATGAGAAAAATGTCTCTAAGGTTGAGAACAAGCCCATATTATGATTTTTTAGAATATTAGAATTATGTGATTTATTAAGTAAAACCATGCCAGCATTGATTCTAATAAGAATTCAAAAATTCAATAGTCATATAAGGCCATAAACATTACTTGTCACTTGATATTAATTACTATAAACAAAATCATAGTATATTAAATGGCACATGAAGCTATATATATATCTTGATGAATCCAATATTGATAGGGAGATATTTGTGTATGTTAATTGAGGCTATTTGGACTGAATTGCTCCCATTTATTTTGCAAAGAATTGGGTTACTGCTTATATTTGAGTTTTGTGGCATTTGCAGGCCTTTGGTGTGAAAATTGGTATTTATTGGCAGAATTTCAGAAGACTTGTACTTCTAGGGCGTGCCTGTGCCAGAAAAAGGGAAGCAGGGCTGAGTTGGTAGTTTGAGGAATTTCTGGGCTCTGTGACGTGATTCCTAGGATGATTTGGAAATCAATTTTGATAGGAAATATCTGTTAAAGGAGTGGGCCGCGAATAAGAAGGAAACTACCGAAACAATTGAGAAGACTTTGGGCGGTAGAACATCAGAAGGAAAGTAAGCAGTTTCCTGGTCGTGGGAGAACTCCGGAGGCATCGTGGTTTCGGACTCTTGTTTCCTTGGGCTTGACGAATTGGAGCCTAATATATAGGAGAAGCTTTTTGGCGGTGGATCATCATATCTTTAGCCTAGATAGTTTAATTGATAGTTTTTCTTGCTTATGTGTTTTTCTTCAGCAGCCGCTGAGCATTAGATTAGACAATACTTTCTCAAACAATCTCGTTTTTGTGTGCTTTTCCGTTTTTCCATCTTTTTGTTGTCAAACTCTTCAGACCAGGACTTAGCTTATTCTCCAGTGTTTGTTCGTATTATTCAAGTGAAGATTTTTCCCTTGTTCATTCAATTGCTTTTTCTTCCATACTAATTACATGGTAGTCACGGGTTGCATGGCAAAAATGACGAGGCGTGGCTAAATCCTTTTCTAGTTGAGGAATACTCAAGGCTCGGGGCACCAAAACTGTGAGATCGTTCTAATTGTCTATTTTAATTTATACGTTCATGGGTATTTAATTATTCTCTATTTTTCCCTGAGTTATTATTGTTTGGATGTATTGAATGAATAAGGCCTGTTATTCAATTATCTAAATAATTTATAGCCAATTAAGGTGTTCGCGCGTCGCCTTTAAGCATCTTGATTAATGGCAAACGAGACAATTTCACCGCCTCGCAAGCGGTCAGATCTGGATCGTGGGAGTAATTAATGTAGTCTAAATAAACCCGTATGTGCCCCCAGGGGCATGGTCTGGTGGCTGGGGCTGCTGAAGATGGGGGCTTGCCCCCTGGTTCGAGTCCCGACAATGTTGTCAGCGGTGGTCGTCATTAGGGGTCCACTCACTGGACACACCTTAAAAAAAAAAAAAAAAAAAAAACCCGTATGTGTGTTTGTTATCTATAATTCAGTCTTTCTAATTTCTAATGCTGTGACTACATTAAATCCTATGAGCGTCTCTAAGGTTGTCTAGTTCACAAGAGAGTAGTTTATGAGCGTCTCTGGACTACTATAAAATTAAGGAAAGATTGGTGGTTGGGCACGTCGTTTGACCACTATAACCAATTTATTCTTGGACTTATGAATATTTCTATGAATCTGTGATCAGTTGTGTGCATCGGTACCAAATTTCATTCCTTGACTAGGTTGTTTTAATTAATTGTTTCTTATGTTATTTGATTCTTGCGTACTTCCTTAAGTAGAATTTCAGCTTTTATTCCTTTTTAATTATTTGCTATCTCCTCCAAAAACCCCCCCTATTTCTCTATAGGAAATAAATCACCCAGTCCCCGAGGATACGACCCTACTCGCCATTATACTTGAATTTATATTCTTAGAGTAGGTATTTTATTTTTGACGGTTTGACATCCACCAAATATAGTAAAGTATATGGTCACCAGGATTCTTTACCTGAATCTTAATATTTATTAGGACATGTATCGAACATTCAACTATGAAATTGAGAGTTGTGACCATGCCAAATAATCAACATATGATATGATTCGTGATAACATAAACATATATATGGGATTTACCATTAGTTCTTAATTATTGAGACAATGGAACTACATATCCCATGACTAACTAGATTCGATTCGTCGTAACATTATATGAATCTTTGCAACTTTCATCAGATAACCAATAAACCATGAAGTTATGGGCTAACAACATGGTTAGAAGGTGGCTCTGATACCACATGTAAAACTATATATGTACATTTAACATGTACTACGCAGCAGAAACTAAACAACTTACCTCTAACCATTATTGTTAAGCACCACATGCATCCTATGTGCCTTCTTTTCTCCATCCATTGTTGTCAAGTAGAGATTAATACTAGTTCTCCTTTGTCTTCTCTCTCTTATTATCTAAAGTGTCAAAATGTGTAGAAGAAGAAAATACATAGAAGAGAGATTTAGAGTAAGGGAGCTTCTAACCTATGCCTAACCAAAAGACCTTAGTTTGATGGAATGCCATAGGTTATTTATAGGCTAGGTTAGGGACCTTTACTGGCAAATATCAACATCCTAGGGTTTCCTTCCATCAAGGAAATCATACCATAATTCATAACTGAAAATAATATCTTTGACTATTTAATTGATTTGATTGGTGATTTGATTGAGTGAAATATCAATCAACAGAATATACAAATCAATTACCATTAAATGGGAGATATTCAATCAATGATTGACAAAATATCAATTAATTAATCAAGATATCAATCAATATCAATCAATTAATCAATCAACCATGTGGGTCATAATTGCCTCTAAAAGAGGCTAGTCTTACAAGGAAAGCGTAACATAAGCCAGGAGGAGCTAGCACAAGTTCTCAGGAAGGTAAGTGATATATAAAGACTTGGCAAACTCTAGCCAGCAGTTGGTTGTAAGTCAATGTGCCATCAGAACCAGGTTCATTTCCTTCCCAGAAAATTGCAACTTTGTCGCCATGTCCAGAATCGATGATTCGATCCAAACAATTGTAGCAGAGGTTGTTGATGCCACCTTTGAACCACTGCATTTAGCGGGCACATATATAGGCAGATTTGAAAAAAAAAAAAGGTTAATTACATTTTGTCACTTTACCTCCGTAGAAAAGTATCGCACTTGTACACCAAATTAATGGGCAGTTTAGAACCATTTAAGAATTTCATTGGTACGGAATGAAGAAATATGAAATAATGATTTGGATTTCCATTGGATATAATTACTAGAAATTAAACAGAAACCTTTCTTGGTAACTTATTTAATTTAGTGAAGAATGAACTTTCTTTTATTATTTATTTGTAGTGTATTTATTTGTTGAATCAAAGAGAAACAATAAATCACTCATTTAAGGAAAGTAGAATTGTTCCCAGAATATTCTAATTCTCAAGAATGGGAGGAAATTAAAGTCATTGCTAACAGTTCCTAAATCGAAAATTTCATTACTAATAAAATCAAGTAGTATTAGATTTTGTCAAAAAGTCATCTTAAAAGCGTTTCTGTCTGAAAGAATATATATAATATTTTTCAATCCATTTATATGGATGAAAGCTTTCAATTGGGGTAGATTATCTAATTAATTTTAGTTGAAGGGATAAAGTGCAAATAGTGGGTATGTTTTTCGGCTAGGCAGATGAATGGAAAATGGAAAAGGAAAAAGAACAAGAAATAGCAATAAGGATGACGGAAAAACTGGCTAACTTAATTGTTAGTATTATTATACGATTTGTTCTCAATGGATTATTTAATTGCTCATAGATTTTATAATTTTTAATAATCAATTTATGTGGTGCTTTCGAGTGCTTTTATATTCTAATTATAATTTTTTAATGACTAAAAAATTAAAATCTATAATTATCTAAAGGGTGGTTTTTGTTGATTCTGTAATTGGTTTCTATACTCAAATAAATCAATCCAGGATGAGACAATATTATATCTAAGAATAAGAATAGATAAATACTGGATAAAAAAAAAGAAAAAGATAAGAGTGGGATTGACCTCGATGTTGATACTTCCTTTGCGGATGTCAAGATTCTCGGAGTAAACTTGTGGGGCCCATCTCTGTTTCCAGAAAAACCTTGAAGCCATGTCTGACCAAAATCCAGCTGGGTCCTCAATTGACCTTGTATACATCTCCAAGTACTTGAATTTGCAAAGTAGTAGGAAAAAAAAAAAAAAAAAAAGAAAGACAAAATCAGAGTCTCCAGGAAATGGTAGTTGTACTTACAAATGATCAATAGTACCTAGGAGAGGGGAATTTCTAATGTCTTGTGGAGATTTGGGCTAAAGAAATTGATGAGGCATCCAAGTAGTATTCTTTCAGTCTTTTTCTGTTCCATTGAAAATGTCTTGCTGTGTCTTTTGAAATTTTTCACAATTTCTTCTTCCCTTCAAAACTATAGTATTTGATTTTTTTTGTTTCCGATATGTCTTTCCATACATGTATCATCCAAAAATTTTGTGGTTTTTTTTAAGTATCATTCGCTCAAGTTGTATCTCTCACGAAAAATAATAATTTAAATTTTTAATTTTTAATAATATTTAATCTAAAATTTAATAACATTTTTTTTACATTCAATAGTGAATTTCACTTATATGTATGATGTCAAAGGGATTGTAGAATCCTGTTGTATTATCATATATTGAATTTCAGATTTTTAATTTTGAAAAAGCCACACTAAAAGGAAAAGCATTAGTATCACAATTAAAGCACTATTTATTAGGAAACAAAAAAGGTTAAAACTAGCATTGGCCAAATTTAATATAGCAACATTGGCCAAATTATGCTGGAAGTTCAACAGAAAAGAGGAATCCTTATGGGTGAAAGTTCTTCAGAACAAATATTGCAGGTTGCGACCCACTACATATTCCCCCAGAACTGGAGCTTCATATACCTGGAGAAGCATGAAGGAAGGCAACCAGGTAGTTAAGAAAGGAACTCATTGGAGGTTGGGTAATGGGAAGTCTGTTAATTTCTGGACAGACATGTGGCTGCTACAATACCCTCTAACTGAGGCGGCAATTAGAGCTGTTCCAGCAGGCGAAATGGAGAAGAAAGTATGTGACTACTGGAGGGAAGGTCAAGGCTGGGATATGAGGGCGCTGAGTAACCTACTTCCACAGGAAATCCTTTGGCGCATTAATTCCTTGATCATTGGGGATCAGCAGGACAATGTAGATATGCTCAGTTGGAAACCAGAGGCTAACGGAAAGTTTTCCATATCCTCTGCTTACCAACTAGCATGGGAGGATTCAGAACTGGAAGAGTCAAGGAAAGAATGGGGAAAAATTTGGAAATTGAAAGGCCCAGGCAGGTGGCAATTTTTTCTGTGGTTGGTTAGGCATGGGAGGCTGCTCACTCAAGGGGAAAAGAAAAGAAGGAGGCTTGTTGTGGATGATAGTTGCCCAATCTGCGGAGACAGCCCTGAAACAATCTTGCATGCTTTAAGGGATTGCCAATGGATCAGTCATATCTGGCAATGTTTGCTTAACCCCAAAGACATTGGGAAGATTTCAAGTGGACCTACTAGAAGTGGGTTGGTGCCTTGAGTTTAAAGCAGGGAAGGGAGAGTTTTACTCACCGCTTACGCCTTTCAATTTATTTCCTATTATGCTTGGAATGCTAGAAACTACTTTGTGCACAAAGGTGATGACTCACTAATCCGGACCTCTCCTAGTAGAATCAAGAATTTAATTGTCCAGGCCAAGCAGATCATCGTGAAGCCAAAGGGTCGGCAATGTGTTCGGGAATGTTTGATTGCTTGGGAAAAACCTCCCGATCGTTGGATCAAAATCAATGTAGATGGGCACAAAGGGAACCAGTGTAGAAGCGGGGATGGGAGGTCCCGAGAGATGAGTCGTCAATGGCTAGAAGGTTTCTGGGTCTTCCGGGCATCTCCTCAACATAGCTGCGGAACTTTGGGCAATTCTAACTAGATTACATCTGGCTTGGAAAAAAGGGTATAAGCAAGTGGTTCGAGTCCGATTCCAAAGCAGGCTTAACTTCGATCTCTGAAGCGGGGAGCCGCTCAACTCATTTCAACTTGGTTAAACAAATTAGAGAGCTGGTGCAGGAACTGAAATGTGAGTTGAAGCACATGTGGAGAAGAAGCTAACAAGTGTGCAGATTGGTTGGCAAAGGAAAGTGTCAGACAGCAAACTAAGTATGAACTAATCCAAGATCCTCCAGTTGGCTTGAGGTCTCTTTTGGCAACTGATGTCCTGGGGGTTACGACACCCGTTTTGTATCGTCCTAGAGTAGTTTACTCTCCCTTGTAACCAAAAAAAAAAAGGTTAAAACTCTCGAAAAAACCATTATCTTCCCAAAACAAAAAAAAAAGTCAAGAAAACAATGGCATAGATGAAAAAAAGGGGCATGGCGTGGTGAAAAATGGAATGGAAAGAGCAACGAATAGTAGTGGAAATGGAAGAAATGATTAAGACATGGGCTGAGGTGTGGAGGCAGTAGAAAGTCATTTAGCTTCAAGTACTACCTTAAGGGGTGAGGAGCGTGAGCACGCATGGAGAAGGCTCATTTGGGAAAACGGATGATCTTCCTCCGAAGCAGAGACTCCCCCGGGATAACATTCAACCTGGATATTTGGCACGGACGGGGTGCTCATCGACTCCACATGACGCAGGTGGTCCGATGTCTTTAAGGTAGCCGTAGAACCATTTGCGGATCGGATTTTGTCCTCCATTGACCCGCAACTTGTGGTGGTGAGGTAAAGTAAAGTAGTTCTTGAACTAATGCAGAAAATTGGAGTGCTAATTTATACTGCTAGTTGATTTTGACATCCTCTAGATATTGTTGCTTGATTATAGTACTAGGAGAAGAACACCGCGCAATGCGCGGTGTGGGTTTCAAGCGTGCCCAGAGAGTGGCCAAAAATTAAAAATGAGGCTGTTCATGTTGTAGTTAAATATAAGAGGATAGATATGTGATAATTTGTTGGTATTTTGTTAAAGGAATTTAAGAAAAAATGAATTTAGTAAAGAAATCTGGCTGGGGAAAATTGTGCAGACCATAATGGAAAGGGCAAAAAAGAATGGAAATAAGCTAGGTTAAGGTAGAGTGGATATAATTAAAATGGTTGTTCTTGATGCATAGTATATAAAGTAGATACACAAAAGGGGAAATGTAACCGAGGGAAAACTGGTGAGATTTCATTTAGGTGGGCAATGTTAGATACTGCTAAGAAAACAAAAGAAGCGGTAGGATGGGAAGTGAAGATTGATAGTTATGGCTGATCTGGCAATCAGTAGAAAATGAGCATGAAAAACTGAATTAAATTTGCAAAATAGTGTCTGTACATTTTTTTTGTATATTTTACTTTATGTCGACTTTGTGTGGACATGATGCAGTTTGGCTTGGTAGGCAATGGGTATATAATAGGAATGTTTTTGTATTTTAGATAATGAATTTATTGTTAATTTTTATTGTTTTGTTTTTGATAAAATAGGGTATAAACGAAAGAAGGAGCAATGGTTGCGATAAAATGATTGTAGTTTGTAAATCTGAGCTAGATCTCAGAGTTTGTTTGACAACCGGGATGATAGTTACGAAAGCAATATACTCGGATTAGACAAGTCATATTTTAAATTTATCTTATTTTTTGAATAGTTTATTTTTTAAATTATTTTTAATTTAATATTAACTATTTGTTTCAAACTGTTTTAATGTGACCTGTAGTAGGTGGAGAAAGTGTTTATGTGGAGCTGGAACATGGGAGGTAGGAAGGTGATAAATTTTGAGTGAGAATTAATGTAGGTTCAGAAGCTGTATAGGTTAAGAAAGTTGCAATTCTGAGGGTGTTTGAGCTTATAAATGAACCGGTAAGGAATAAATAATCTGAGTGAGTTATAATACAATTCATATTTGCGTAATTGAAGCTTCATATAAACGCATCCATTTTGAAATAAAATTTGGACTTTGATGATGAAAAAGTTACAGCACAATTAATGGAAAGGTTAAGGAGTGCAAATTGTATATGCATCCGTAAATTTTAGCAATAAGAATAAATACTGTAAGTATGATGCCACGGAAAAATCTTTTCGACTCCTTCATCGTTGAAGATTAAAACCGTAAAGGTGGTGGTTGATTTAGCAATGAAAACAATGGTCTCATTATGCTGAAGTGCATGGTCAACCATGAAGTTTCTCCAATTCTTTTTAAGTCTTTTTCCTTTTACACCAAGTTCTGTAGCTTTATTTCCGGTCTTGATCAGAAGGGTTGGCATCTTGGCAGCATTGATGTAGTAGTTAATAAACGTTGGAATTCTCTGATAATGATTAATGCTAGTCAAAATGGAGAAGCAAATATATAAATCATGCTGAACAGAATGGAACACAAGGGGAAAAAATAGAGAGGATATGATTAACTTGCCAATGTGTTTTGGGTTGCTGAATTAAAGACTTGATAAAGCAAGCGAATCCAGTCGGTCGAGTAAAATTTGGTTTCATGGATGAAGCTACAAGTACGATGCTTGTGAGGTGTGTAGCACCTAAATGTATCAAGCGAGCAGCAGGTTAAGAATAAGTATCGAAGTAATGTATACGTGAAGTGGATGAATGATATACTGGCCTTGCAGGTGTCGAGGAGAAGCTTGCAACAAATTTGGTAGTGGAGCTGTCCACCGGAAGTAAACTTGCTTCTGAAGCTCACAAAATTGGATGACATCAAAGATGAGATTACCATGTGGCGAAGTAGCAATAGGTGATGTTTTTTAGTGATATTTTCATGGCAATATTCATCCCATCCCTATGCAAATGAATGATTGGTCACTGTAACAGGCCACGTGTAGATTCCATGTCTAAGAATGATTGTTGAATGTTGATGCCGACTGAGCAATACCTCAAACGCAGAAGGCATGATCTGAATTTGGGGGACAGAGTCAGTAATGCGAAATGCAATCTCAGAAGATATAATCTGGGTTTTATGGAATCTGAACATTTACCTGTCCTTTGTGATTGCATTTCAATAGAAAACAACAGGCCATGGATTCATTATCTGTTAGCTGTGGAGTAGATAAGTCTTGTGCCATCAAACTGGGAGGAGAAAATCAATATGGGGTGCTATTGTATAAAAACTGATGGGAGAAGATGACAAATACATTGATATCTATTTGCTGAATAATGAACGGATGTATATATAGAATGAATGGTTGGTAGTTGAACTTTTCAGGCATCCATTACTATTGAAGTAAACTATTACTTGTAACAGTGAGAATGAAAAAATCTCGTTTTGTGAGCTTTTATTGAATCTGACATGATAGCATAGCTAATATAAAAGATGTCAGTCACAGTAAATTTAGTTGGTGGTAAAAGTAATTGTAGCTAATAGTAGCAGGCATGTAATGCAATGAATAAAAGCTCCATGCATAAAGATTTAAATAACCATTAACAATATTTATCTAAAGGATAGAATATAGAAAAAAAAATAGACTCATCAGCAGGCACACTGATATACCAGGCTGTGCAGAAATTTAATATGGCTAGCAGAGAAGACATTATCAGTTGGTACAGCAAAAGTGGTTGAGCTAATATTTATGAACAAAAAGTGCATGCTTTATAAAGGCATAAAAGACAGCTCTAAACATGATCAAGCATGCAGTTATTTTGCACATCAGACACAGGTTGATCAGTTCAGACCTGAATGAGAACATATGCTGAAGATCACTTCACCTAAAACAAAAACTTATCCTAACCTGCTGTTTGTTTTGTAATACATCGAGGAACATCACGCCCTCTCTTCTGCGGCCGAGGACTAAAAGAAATATTACAGGAATCCAAATTTTTTTTTGGTGACCCTCGACAATCAGATCCTATTCTAGAGTCAGTAACATCTTTTCTCTGGATAAGAGAGGCATCTGCAAAGTATAAAACTAAATAAGGCAGCTCACATGGCTCATGCTATGCTATAGATACATATGCAAAGCAGGGTCAAAGGCGATCAGCATATGGACCATGAAATCACCTATTAATCATGAATACAGTGGGGGAAATAGTATAATTATTAAGAATCGCAATATAAAAGGAAGGCTCTACCTTCTGGAGTTGTTAATGTTGCATGCACAGTTTCAAGGATCTCAGAATTCATTTCAGGTTGAGCCTCATTATTCTGAGAACTTAGCAAATGCTGAAAATGTTTAGGCTGGATAGAATTATTATTGAAAGAAGAAGTGTCAATAACACTATGAGGATGGTCATTATTCATCATAAGATTATTTTCAGCTGAAGGAGTCTTCAAGTTTCATTTTTTTCTTTTATACAAAGGAGGAGAAGTGGAAGAGCAAATGTTAAGGTTTTTGGTTTTTGAATCAACATATGATTTCCGAGGCTTTCTAGGTGCAAGCCTGCCAGTCTATGGAAACTCGCAGTTGTAAAAAAAACAGGGCTTACCACAGGTCTTATAGAGTGTTACGAGCAGGGAGCAAACCACAGAAACCCGAAAAGGCAACCAAGGCAAATATACCTTGATAAGAAAGAATTACTGATGCAGCAGATGCTTTTCCAGAGGAGGAAGAAGCATGATCGATGAAGGTCTGAGACAATTGCTGAGACATGAACTGCAATCCCTCACTAACTGCAATCGCATTATCATTATCATTATCAAACACCAGTCCTCTGTTTTGTAATGGCTATGGATGCATAGAGGCTGGAGGCTCAGAACCACAAGACACAGAATCATTGCTAGGAAAGGAAACACCAGTTTCCACCAATCCAAGCGGAACCTTACTAATACGCAAAACTAAGGAGTTTTGCTTTTCTTCTAGCTTCCTTGAGGCTGAAGAAGCTCACTTTTTTTTGGGTGGCATCTCGCATTTTGCGTGAATAGCATTCCTATCCATCTTGTCTTATATACTAAGTCTAACAGAATTAAAAAAGGCAAAAGAACACCACTAATATAGGGCCACGAAACAAAAAAACAAAAACAGAAACAGAAAAAGCTAGCAGATCAGAGTGGAGTAAAGGGAAAAAACTATACAAGTGACATAGTTAAAGTAGGTACCAAATGGAAACAGGAGAAGAATAAGGTAACAGAGAATGGAAAGAAAGGAAAAACGACACAAAAGCGAGAATAAATGATATCTGTTTAGGGGTACAAATATAAATATAAAGTATGTAGAGTAATAGAAACAGGTGGCATGGACGAAGACCACTGAGCAACAAACAAAGTTCATGGGGAGGGGAAAAACAATATGACAATCAAGACAACATGCAAAGAAAGCATAAAATAGGAAAGTGGGGATCTAAAAAAAATAAAGCTAACTCACGTAAGAAAAAGAATATGAAAAGGGCTGACCTAATGCAGAAGCAAATGAACAGAATAGGATCCAAGAACAAGCAAAGCTGCAAAAAAGATGCAATGCTGTAAGAATCATTGATAGGGAGGGAAAAAAAAAAAAAAAGAGCTCAAATATGCCTAAAAGTCAAACTTACATAAGCTAATAACGTAAGAAAAGAAACAACAAAGAGGAAAGGGAAAAAAACAATATGATGGGACTACATCAAAACAAAGCACAAGGGGAGAGGGAGAGAGAAACACAACACAGGAACACAATGATCATCGGGTAAAACCCAACAAGAAATAATACAGAAACAGCAAGAGGAGGGCAATTAAAATTCTGCAAACGAAGCAAGCAACAGAGAATTCAAAGAGGAAAAATAAAAAGCAAGCAAATCAAGTCCTGCTTGAAGGCGGGAACAAGAACAACACAACAAACGAAAATGCAGAAGAGGCACAGTTATCAGTAACCATGATGATGATATCCTAAAAATCCGAGGGAGAAGAGCTAAGCTGAAGCGGAAAAACCGTGTAAAGAAATAACTCATCAATCATCTCATCAATCAAAAAGAGCAAAAAGCTGATGGCTGGCAAATCTCTACAATGGCAGCAGCAGCTCTTTACAGTGAAAGCCCGTGCAGAGCAAACTCACAAAACAGCAACCTTGGTAATTTTGGGTATACATGGAAGGGCAGCAGTGTAAAATTATGTAGCTAATATTGAGCCCCACACCAACCAGTTGTCTGGACCGGGTGCAATCACAAGAAAAGAAAGCAGACGTGACTCAGCTGGCGTTGGTGAATGAGAAAGTCAACTCTCTGTCCATTAAAACTGAAATGAAAAAAGGAGGAAAAATTTTTTTAAACTCCAACGGCAACAAGCAACACAATTGTCGTCCAATTTGAGCAAGTGAATTCCGCATGGCCAGACGACCATCTTCCAGCCAATAGCGCTCTGGCACATCAGCGAAACACAACCTCTTCTTAACACTTGCATTCCCGCTTTTACTAGATATATGTAGATTAGAAGTATTGAGTGTTGTGGTTGTAACTTGTACATGTTTATTATATTACTAATTGAGATATTCCGGATACTGCTGCTGATTATGGTGTTAGAAGCAGTCTAGCAGGGGTATATAATATTACTAATATTAGTTGTATACTTAATTTAGTAGCAAGTGAGATGCTCATCTTGAGACTTTATAGTGTTGATTATAGTATTAATGCAAGGGTGTGATAATCAATGGTTTAAATTCTAGTAGCGTTGATTATTGTGTTTATTTGCCTAAAAATTTTTGCTTGCATATTCGACACAATTTTCAACTACCTTTTTATCTCACATACATCACATCAAAAAAGTGCTACCGTATTTTTTCACAAAATTAGTTCTACTATTACAACCCTTAAGTAATAGTAATTGAGATACTCTTAATATTGTTGAGTATATAGTACTCGTAGCTGGAGTATAATAGTAATTTCCCTCGTTGTTTTGAGGGAATTGGAGGGAATAGGACGGGAAGAAAATGAAAGAATTAAAATGGAGGAATACGTGTTTTGATATGTGGATTAGTTTTAGAAGAGGGAAAAGATAAACCCTGTGATTGGACACAAATGGTAAGCGGCTTGTGAATGTTACACGAGATCCAAGGTTCGACTCTTGTTGTGAGTGCCAAGATTAAACAGCTAAGAGTCAGACCTTACCCCCGATCAAGAGTCAGGCTCTGCGAGCGCAACCCGGATCGAATCCGGATTAGTCGGGGCATTGGCTCAGGATACCGGGTGGTTGGACCAAAAAAAAAAAAAAAGTAGAGGGGAAAGGATAGGAGGGAAATGGAAGGATAGGGTCTAGTTATTTTCTCTTAGTTTGCTTTTTGTTCAAAATCAAAAACATTGTACAGGATAATAAAATACTAAAAAGTGTCAACCATTTGATTTTGGAATGTTCCAAAAGTTTTCCATCTTAACAAAGTAAAAAGGGATTTTTGGAAAGGCATTATTAAGGAAGAAATTTTTATGACCTTTTCTAAACACATTTTCTCCACTGCTTTTTAATTTTTTTCAAATATATCTTGATCTCATATGCATTGCATCCAAAAAAAAAATGTATTACATCAAACAAAAAGATTTTCCCAAATAATCTTTAATCCAAGTAGAGTAAAGTTATCTTTGATCTTTATTTTCAATATTGTCCCTTCCTTTCTTGTGCATGACGTTTATATTGAAAACTAAAATTTGAATTTTGCTACAAGATAATTTTGAATAACAAAAGCACTACTATTACGACATGAAGGGCCTACTTCCTTGTGAGAAGGGTCCATGTAAAGTCGGTCTATATGTAAATTTCTCTATTAGAAGTTTTTTTTAAAATTTTTTATCAATCGCCAATATTCTACACTTACTGCTACCGCCTCTAGACCAAATAGGTGTTATTATGTTATAGGACACCCATTTAGATTTAAGAAAAAATTTGTGCACTTAGGCACCCTTAAAATGTAGGCGGTGGAATTCGATCCCTGCACCTACATCCATAGCAAAGATTCTGGTGGCCAACTGGACTTTCCAAAAGTGAATTTGCAATAAAAGATCCTAATGCTTTTATTTTGTTACAAGTAGGAAAATCCAGACAACATCGGACTCCCATTTTCCAATTCCCATTTATTTTAGACTAGAGCCGATACTTATAACTACTCAAACTTTTATATTATAAAACTTCATTTCCTTTCCGAGACTTTCCCAATATATAATAAAAAGTCTTTCACTCCAAGTTTTACATCACATGCCTAGCACATGCCTCTTGGTCTATATAAACCCCTTCCAATCTCAAAAAATTGACAAAACTAATCTAGTCAAAACTCAAAGTCATGGGCAAATTGAAGAGAGAGAGGGTAAATATTATGTTTACGACTTGTCATCTTCTGAAAATTTGAATGTTGACAAACTACTATCTATATAAATAAATAAATAAATAAATAAGACATACAAGCTTACTCTATCGACTACCAGATTTATTCAGTAGTTGTAAAATAATTACTTGCTGATATATAAATGACTGTGGCTGCTTGATCTGGGATGATGCAATATTTGTACATGAATTACTTGCTGATATGCAATTAGGAAGTCAAACTGACAAATGTTATATATCCAACTATAAGCCCAAACCAGAAATTTATTATACTTCGAAAAAATTTTGTTGGCTTCCCAAAAAAAAAAAAAAGAAAATTTTTGTTGTAAAATGAACATATATTTCGCGATGAATGTGTACATCAAACAAATAAAATGTCCCTTGTCCGAAAAATATTTGACTAACAACAGCTCCTACAAGTTTCATTCGAACTAAGCTGGTTACATGTTGATATCGGTCCATTTATTTGTTTATATTACTTATCTTCTTGGAGTTGAGGTATTCTGTCTTATTGCAGAATACTAAGGAAGTTGAAATCTCTTGGAATCTAATCGTATCAATTTTAATCTGGACAGTGTTCTAAAATAACTCCTTTCACAGAAAACATGGATTAGATTTATTAGCAAGTCCAGTTTTGTTATCTTCTTTTTATATTTTCATCGGTTGCTGGAGTTGTGCAGCAGTAAATTCAGTCAAAGCATGACCATCATCACCTCTGTGCCGGATTTTAAATTATGTTAGTAATAGTAATGATAGTAGGTTATTCAAAATAAAAAAAGTTAATTATGCAAAACATTTCTTTCTTTAATTAATCACAAAAGTGAAAAGCTTCTTAAAGGCAAAATCTTACTGCAAAGCAGGTTATTGATCTGATGATTGAAAGGAGCAACAACAGCAACCATTATTGCTTCTGTAATTGCAAAAGTTGACGGTTGCCAAGTTTAGGGGTTATCAGATGAGCCAAAAATGAAAAAAACTTCTTATTTTTGCTCTTCTTTTCGTGATTGTTTCGTCCTTTCTTTCAATTTTATTTTAGATCTTAAGATATTCTTTTCTTTCTCTCCTTTCCTTTACCATCCACATAAGAGTTTAGTTAAAATAGTCATACTAATATAATTGTATATCAATTTTTATATGTATTATCTACTCAGCAATAGTAACCATAGCATTGGGACATCCAAAAGAGTAGCCAATATTAGCATAATCACACCCTCAGAACATGCCATTTTGTTTAGGTGCAAGGAGAACTTTTGCCTGGAAGATTGTTTGAGTGATTAATTTGTTGCAGGTTCTTGCTTGTTGTCTGGAAAACGAAATAAGCTGTGATTTGCATCTACACATTTGAATTTGTACGAGTTTGCTTTCAGTGGTAGACACTCACTGGCTCCTAGTGTATGTATTTCATTGTTTGGTGTCCCAGTCAATCAGGAACTAAATATGTAACGAAGGCTGTTCACAGGAATTAGAGGAGGATTCTTGTAAACAATAAGATTCACGTAAACATTTATTCTAGATGTAACTTACAAAAATAAAGAAATTCATTGTGCATCACAAGATAAACTCATGATTGAATTACTTAAAGTACTGAATAGAATGTCCAGGTACTTATAATCAAATTCAAATTTGTAGTTTACAATTTAAATGCCTAATTATTACTTTTATCCTGATTCTCAAAACAAAACTTGATTTTAGCAATTCATAGCATTGTCAGTCTTATAAAAGATAACGTCAAATGAGTCAGCGTTGCATTCTAACTGGAGTTCTTTATATGATTCCATTTTTTAGAGTAGAATAGTAACATTTATATACAAGAAATAGCTAACATTAGGGCTGGTAGGAAAATCCATAACCTAACAACCTGTCCACTAATTTGAGCGGTTGCGTTAGGTCAGTTGGGTGTTAGGTCAGTTGGGTATTGGCCGTATTGGGTGTAAAATACCCAAATAAGTGTTGGGTGATTTGGATTTTGAAATTGGGTACCCATTAATCCAACTTTTTTCCACAAGCACAAAATAAATATATGTACTCAAATATTTTTAACCTTTTTTTTTGAAAAAAAAAGAGTGATGGTTTTGGTAACCTCATTTCACTTTTCCCAACTACAACTATTTTTTATTTTATTTTTCTACTAGAATCATTTTCTTAATTAATGACCCATCAAATTTTAAGATCCATTTTATTTTTCTTTATTCTAATTTTTCTTTAATATGAATTTAGACAAAACTACGAAAAGTTAGGAACACAATTTAGTTTTTTAACTTTTTCCATTTTTCCATCATTCATCAAATACAAAAATTCTAATTTTAAATCTTAAAATCTCTATTTTTATTCCCAAAAAAATCAAATTAATTTTTTCAAAATTTTCCTTCCTCCCCATTAAATTCGTTGTTTTTTTCTTCTTATTATTTACCAAGTCATTTTTCCCATCAAAAAATTTTGAACTAAAAAGTAAACATTTTGAGCAGCTTACTTTTGCTTTGATCCAAGTTTATAGTTTTAAATTTTATTAAGAAATACTGTAACTGCTTGAACTACTTTTTAATCATCCGCATTCATAGTGTCCCCAAGTGGGTGTCATTGCCAATAACAATATTTTTTGTAGTAGTTGGAGATGTCACAGCATAATATTTAGCATATTTTACAAAATTGATTACCCCTTGTGAACCATGAAAGAAAAAATATCTATTTAGATGACTATATTTTCTTGAATTTTACAATTCTTCAGTTCAATTTAGTGACATCTTACATGATTTGATTTGCCTTTGAAAAAGGATATTTTGCATTAAATTTGTCCATCTAAGTAGTTTAAAAAGTTAGTATGTATGTTAGTGTGTGTTTTAGTATATTGGTGTCTATGAAAATAATGTATTTCCATGTAATGAGATTAATAACTGAATGTGTGTTTGTATGTGTGGAAATGTTTTAGTATGTGAAAATATATTTATGTATGTGAAACAGTATTTATGTATAAGAAAATAACATTTTATGTATATAAATGTATGTGAGAGAATATTATGTATTAAAATATACGAAATAATATATTGGGTCATATTTGGGTTATGAGTTTGAGTTGACCCAATATGACCCAATCTAATATCAACCCAATTTACACTTAAGCGGGTTGGGTATAACCCAAATGAATAAAAACGCACTACCAATCCACCTAAAAACCGCCCAACCCCGTCCAATTGCCACCCTTAGCTAACATATATATGCCTTTAATATTGAAATTTGCTGTAATCCCTATCAACTAAACTCGAGGAGTTTATTATTTACTAATGTAAACTTCTACAAGAAAGTCATTGGCGCTCTTTTTCTTGAAAAAGGAAGAAAATAGTCATGGGCTAACTCCATTAGATGATAATTCATGCATCTTCTCTTCCAAATACATCGAGAAATTTATACATCTCCGCGAAGTCTGCTTGTCTTTTTACTTTGGTTAAGCCGCATCTGACCATTAATAGTAAACGGAAGAGCTGATCTATCCCTTTCTTGAGTTCATGCTAAGTTAACCGATTGGTGAATCAGGTATATTTTTTGTAGTTAAGAACTTTGTACCTCGAATGAGATGAAAGATTTTTTTTCAAATTTAATACTAGCTAGATGTTTGTTTTTCAATATTTACCTCGACAGCAACTAATTTTTGTGCATTCTTTCGACCATTCCATGCCTTTTTGTTTTTATTTTTTATTTTTTATTTTTGGCATTGTATGCAAGAATTCTTTTGGCCTTTTCGCCACATGCCCAGCTGCTCCAAGAAAAAGGAAGTGGAAATGTTTTATTTACAGTTTCTTATTTTACAATAAGATAAGATGCATTATACATCTGAGATGAAGTGACACAACACACTAATTATATTAATTGATGATACATGTAAAGTAACTCAATCAAACTTCCTTTTCAGCAGTGCAATTTGTACCCATACTCTGTTCAACAAGTTCTCCAAAAATTGGAAGTAAGCATAGCGCCATGACTTGGAGAAATGCAGGACACCCAAAAAGCCCAATAGACCAACAGCAAAACCCGGTCCAAGACCAGCATAAACCCAACAAATCTCATATTCCTTGCTACCTCCACGATCGCCTGATTCTCCACCATGTGGCTTCTCATCAGATTCGTCGCAGCTTTTATTTAGCGGCTTACCACAGAGTCCGCTATTTCCGATGTAAATAGATGGGTCTAGCAATGTCTGCAGCTGACGTCCCGTTGGAATTGGACCAGATAACTTGTTGAAGGACAAGTTCAGGGAGCTCAGAGAAGTTAAGTCCGATAAACTTCGAGGAATTGGACCAGAAAGCTGATTCTTGGATAAGGATAGAGATTCAAGTTGCTTCAAACTCCCAATGTTTTGTGGGATTTTTCCTCCAAGATGATTTCTAGACAAATCCAAACATTGCAATCCGACGAGATCCATTAACTCCGCAGGTATTTCTCCACTTAATTTATTTCCTGAGAGCACCAGATATGTAACATAAGGCACAGCTGAGGTGTACTTGAGATTTCTACCTCTCTCGCACACTGAAAGTTCTTCATCATACTGCAACGAAACAGTATAATTAAGTGTCACCGGAATTTCACCTTCAAAATCTAAGAAGCTCGATTGTAGTGATGTCATTCTAGTAAAGTTGTTAAAGCAATGAGGTATAACTCCAGTTATGTTATTATGGCCCAGATCTAAAACCCGGAGCAATGACAATTTGCAGAGGCACATGGAGATGTCACCGTTGAAAAAATTAGATTTAAGAACAAGATACTCTAGATTTGATAATTCTTTGCCAATCCATGACGGTATGATGCCTCCAAATCCATTTTCACCAAGATCAAGAAATTGCAACTTTTTCAAATGCCTGAATGATGATGGGAGCTCCCCAGTGAAATTGTTTTGGTTCAACTGCAAAGATTGGAGAAGTTCCAGATGTCCCAATGAAATCGGAATTGGCCCATAGAGACTGTTATTTGCCAGATGTAGCACAACCAGGTATCGAAGCTTAGCAATACAAGAAGGGATTCTTCCGGATAACTGGTTGTTGGAAAGATCTAATAAAGAAAGAACATGTAGATTGCACAAGGAGTCAGGGATGCTACCATTTAAGTGGTTATGACTGAGTTGAAGCGTTTGGAGAGTCGTATTAATATCAGCTTGTGGAATTGGCCCCTTCAGTGAGTTGTTTTGGAGATGTAACTCACCAGTAAATGCTGGAAACGTTTTCAAAAGCCCATCGAACTTGTTGGACTCCAAATGTATTTTTCGGTATCCATAACTACAATTTCTCCCAAGCTCAATGAATGTTCCGTTCATGTTATTGTGAGACAAATCCAAATATTTGATACTGGAATATATCTTATCGAACCAATCTGGAATTGAATCTGAGATGCTTGTATATGACATATTCAGATATTCAATTTCCTCTTGAGACCTGAGCCACCGAGGAAATTTGGTCCCCATCTTGATGGAACCCATTCCAATAAATTGGAGTTGAAAAGGTGGGACCCATGACAGACTCACATTCAGTGTGAGACGAGTAGAGGATACTTGTAAGTATTTCAGTTGCCTGAGTTCGGCAAAGTGAAATTCATGCAACTCCCCACTCAGTGGATTTCCGGAAAGATCCAACTCTTCTAACTTGGTAAGCCTCCAAAGACTGGATGGAATGGTGCCATTGAACCCATTAGAACCAAGATTGAGTTTGGTGAGTTGTCTGAGTTGCCCAATCACACTTGGGATTTCGCCTTGTAATTTGTTATTTCCCATGTCTAATACGGAGAGAGAAGTTAGGTTGCCTAGGCAAAAGGGGAGTGAGCCTTGGATTTGATTAAAACTCATGTCCAGATCAGCAAGATTGCTCAAAGTGCAAAGTGCGGGTAGTGAAGTACCATTAAATTCATTATATGAAAGATAGAGATCGGAGAGAGAAGTCCACTGCTGAAGGCTATTAGGAGAAATTGGACCATAAAAAGTGTTTTGACCAAGATTGAGATGAACAAGTGAAGTCACATTAAACAGCCAGAGAGGGATTGTGGAGTTAAAGTTGTTACCTTGGAGATCAAGTGAGGTAAGAGATGTGAAGTTGACGTGTGCAAGATGAGAGAGAGAATATATACCACAATTCTGTAACGTCAACGACGACAAGAAAGGAAGCTTGTTCAATGCCTGTAACCAATCTTGGGCCTCTCCTAGGCTCACCGAGAGGGTCCAAAGTTTTTAGAGAAGGAAGACTACTGATCCATCCGAGATTTTTTGCAGACAACATATACTGATCAGGTAGCGGATCATACGATATATCACCATCACCAAGATGGAGATGTTGTAAGGCTGAGAGATTTCCTAATTGGGGAGGAATTGTCCCATCAAAACCTGCAATAGAAAGGTTGAGATACCTCAAATTCTTCAAGGATCCCAGAAATTCTGGGATTTGAATTCCTGAAAAATTGTTCAAGCTCAAGTCCAAATAAGACAAATGCTGCAGTTTGCCTAAAGAAGGACTTATCTGACCTCCCAAGCGGCTCTTATCATAGATAGTCAGATACTGTTGTGAGTCACCGTAAAAGAATCGATAAAGATCAAACACCACATTATTACGCAGATCAAGTCTCACCACATGCCCAGTATTCCTGCAGCCAACTCCTTTCCATGAACAACAATCTTCTCCTATCCAGGATGCCAAACGATCTGATTTGTCAACCAGGCTTTTCTTGATGTCGAGGAGAGCGTTTCGCTCCCTCGCGATGCAGCTTACGTTTGAATATGGACTGGCATAGCAGCCAAGGCTAATCCCACCAAGCAAGAAAACAGAAAATAATACAACAATGAATTTACCCATATTCACCGTACCTTTACCAGCAAATTCGCTAATTATAAGCTCAGTGGTAGATTCATGGAAAGGTTTGAGTGGATTCAGCAAAAACCACAAACCCTCTATTTATAGGTCCAATGTTGAACGGGACCATAGAATTATGGAGTGCAACTTTGACTGGGACCATAGAATTATGATGGATTTCGAAAGCTGAGAAAAGTCTTGTAGTTACTGTGGCGGCTAGAACATTTTCCTTCTTCCTGGCTACAACTTTTTCCTTCTATGCTAAAAATTCTTCTGTTGCACAGTGACTAAGGCATGCTAGTTTTTTGTGCAGTACTGAGTACCTCACGTGTGATTTCTCTGCAGAAGGATTAAAAAATGTTCATTCTAATCTTAAAGTGCAAGGGCAAAATTTCATGTAAAACTTACTACATGTTATTTCAGTATTCTTCGTATAAATATTCTATATCGACAAAGTCTCAGAATTCAACAAGAACAACTAAATCAAGATATCAGATATATTGACTCAAATGCATGGCAAATTTATCTCGAGGAATGAAAAACATTGTATACAAAGTATATTTCCCGAGATTCCAACATTAAGTATTATCACTACTACTTTTTCGTCTGTTTTGATCCTAAAAAGAACTTCTTTTTCCCCCTGATTTACAGTATGCCTTAGTTTGAAAATAGAATGGCAGCTGTATAGGGGCTTTAGCTTGAAACAAATTAAAAGATTGACATTCAACAATTTCACTACATATTAATGTCACAGTCAATGTTATTCTGATACGTTGTTTTTTTAGTTTTAGCAAAAAATAAACAGTTTAGATTTGGGGTTGATATTGACAACAATTGTTGCTAAAAATCGTGAAACATTAGTCAATTTTTTTTTTTTGACCAAGCTAATTTGTTGATTTTTACAATTGAGACACTAATTAATCTTTGGCATAAATTCATATAGTTTCATTGTTCAGGTAAGATGTCATTCCAATTCATAGTACTCAAATGGATGAAATAACGCACTATAATTATTTAGGGAAGGATTTTGAAATTATTTCTTCCCTTCACACACTCATATGACCTTCTGTACTCAAAACTTCATCATTCGATTACCTTTATTTTCTATGTACCTATTTCTTTCTTTGCTGCATACGGATTCTACATGAAAAGTTCTCAAAGAAGATCCTATCATGACTACTCAGTTGCCATATCATGACTACTCTTCCTCAGTTGACTTACTCCAGTGGAAAGCTTTTATGGCCGTCTCTGCAATTTTTTGTATGCCTCAGAGTCTCAGACACGAAGCCACTGTTTGGTCCCCCAGTCAATCTTGGATTAAATATGTGACAAAACCTTGACCCCCTTTATTGACTGTTGACTCTAGAGCTTTTTCATCCCAACCACAGCCATAGGGGTTGCAAGTTGTTCACCAGTATTAGTAGAATAAAAAGGGATACTCATAAATTATTGTGTTCACTACAAATTCATTTCCTATAATTTAATTTAGCTTTGCATATCTCCTATAATTTAATTAAGATGCATTGTACATAAAAATTTAAAGTTCAAAACATCTCGATTCCTAGAATGGCAACATATATTTTTTCAGTCCTTTTTTTTTTTTTTTTTTGTTCTAGAGTATACATGCAGTTCTACTAAAGCATATTCCAAGATTTTTTTTTTTAAGGTGTATTCCAAGAAGTTGCACACAGTAGAAGACAAAAACTCAGAGAAAGGACTCTAATGGAAGTGGGTGTGAGATAAGTTGTTTATTTCAATTTGTCAACGTAATAGTAGTCTCATTATCATTACTAGTGTTCAGAACACACCCGATGTACGTGCAATTACAAAAAATATTTAAAATATTTTAAAGATATTTGTAAAAATTGTTTCTTATGAGAATTATTTTTATATATTTTTTTAAAAACATAGACAGGAAATTCACATTCACATAAATAAAATGTGCAAATAGACTATTATTTGGCCGTGGATATCTATCAGGAAAAAAGTAGGACATATGACAGTGGATGGTTTTATATATAAAAAGCAATTTTAAAAAAAAAATCATAAAGTGATAGCTTTAGTTTACACTCAAAAGACCTCATTTCCCTTAATTATAGTACAGTAGATTATGTCCAAACTCCAATCGCACAAGTGGACCGGTTTACTTGCCATCAATCGAGTCGTTACCCTCTTGTTTGACGGAGTAGACGCCAATGCGTTCACTACTTTGTTGCCTGAACTGAGGCCACATGTGTGACACGAAGAGGGTTGAGTTTGGAGAGATTTGCACCGAGGATGAGAATTTTCTGTGAACGCATTGCCACGAAGAGGGTTGAGCTTGGAGAGAATGCTATTTTCTGAAATTTTTGTAAAAAAAAAAAAAAAATGTAACCTAGTGACCTAATGTACGTGACATAAAAAGATGATCAAAAAATATGTTCATCGAAAATGTAAAATTTTTTTTGAAAAAAAATGGCTTTTCATCTAGTTTCAAGACACTAAACCATTTGAATCTTAGACCTTAAACCTTGTTTGGATTGCAATTTTTCATCAAAAATTTTTTATGTTTTCTGTTATCACATTATCTAAAGATCTTTTTACCTTACATATATCATATCGCTACAGTATATTTTTCTATGAAAAATCCAGAAAATAACAATCCAAACAAGATAATTTTTATCCAAAAAATTTTTTACCTCACATATAATAATAATTCTTCAAAGAAATAATATTTTAGATGCATTTACACTACACTATTATCACCTTTCATGCAAAGATTATAAATTAATTTATCTTTTTTTCAATAATAAATCCATATAAAAAATTCAGACTATCCATTCTAAATGTACAAATTTGAAAAAACTATACACTACACATCTACATTCGTAACATCAGACATCAAACACATTGATACTTTATTAACTTTTTCCTCAAATTTTGAAAAAGATAAGCGGATATTTACGATCCTGAAAAATTCAAAAATGATGGTTGATAAATATCAGCAACATATACTTCAAGTTTAGATCTGGAAATATTAATATCGTAATTTTACCATGTTACATGTGTGTGTTCGGGAGATAGATTATAAAGTCTTTCTTGGTTAGTTTTAGGTTTGAGAAATGTTACAAATGTATTGAACTTGTCATACACAAATTAAAGATTGGGTTGGCATCTTTTGGTGTCCATGCCGAATTCATTACTTGGGTTTGGTCTGGCCTGTGGCTCTGTCAATTTAGACGGGCCACATTAGGTCCAAGGTACTGATCGTAGGACGAGCTGAATCTGAGCTTTCTTTGAGTAGGGTCTATAATTCCCTCAAAACCAAAACAGGAGATGTCCATTATTTTTTTTAAGCAAGGGAAAGGAGGGGGGCAATAAACCCAGGGGTTTTGATTCTTTTTTTTTTTTTTCTTTTTTGTGTCTAAACAGATGCTTTTATAGATATAAATCAAAGCTTTACAAATTACGGGGGGTAACTACCCTAAGAGATTGCTGTGCCTTATCAGAAAGCCACAAGGGGAAAGAATTTTCCCACTTAACATCCTTGATCAATTTAGTGGTAAATTTTGCCAGACAATAACTAACAGAATTAACCGATCTATTAGCATAATAAAAATGGCAACTCCAAAAGGAATCTTTTAATCGTCTAATATCACTAATGATTATAGAAAGCCAAGATTCATCTGCTGCCTCCTTGTTAATTGCATCAATTACTACTTTGCAATCCGACCAAAAGTTGATCACTGCAAGCTTAAGATCCAAAGCCAGATGAAGTGTGGCACGAATGGCCAATGCCTCTACTAGAGTTGCCTCAGAACAATGCTCCACTGGAATGGCCCATGTAGCTTTTAAACTTCTTTCTTTCGACCAAACTACAACCCCAAGGCCTGCCCTATTTATCTTTGCGTCAGTGGCCGCATCAGTAAAGATATCGGTCCTATGAGGATAATTGAGGATATCAGTGATGTTGGAGCTGCCTCGTGGTAGTGGATCGCGTGGTTTCTTCTTTGTTAATGTCGACGTCGCCAACGTGGCGAAACCGGTATAGAACTACACGGATCTAGAAGGGTAAATTTGCGTTTGACCGCGGCGACGCGGAAGAATCAAGAACCCGTTGATCTGCGGTCAGCGATCTCTTGATATGGTAGAGGCATACAACCTGGCGTTCCTAGATTGATAAGTGCATCAAATATCCTAGAATGATCTAAGATATTCAAGATTGCATCAAGAAGCCGAGAGAGAAACTCTGAAGTGTTTTCTTGTCGATGAATGAATAATCACTACGGTACATGAGAATGTCTTAAGGTACTAACTAACTAATTAGCTAACATATTAAAGCCTTGGCCGAAATTCCTAAGGCCTTTTGGGTCAAAATTCCTAAGGCCTTTGGGTCGGCCCAACTAACTACATCTAGTCTAATAAATTAAAGAACTTGGGTCGAACCACGGGCGGTGCGCAACCTTCAACAAATAAAAATACTACTAATAATTGTCGGACCACTAATTGGGCCTCTATTTGAACCTATCACGGACTTGTAATAAAACAATTTCTTTTGAGCTGGCGAGGCCTTCAATATCCAGAACTTGATCGATACTTGGATTGCACATCAGGGGTTTGTAATGCCTCTTTCATCGTTTGGCTCGAGCCGCGTGTCATAGGGCCGGTACTTTGACGTGCTCTACGTGCATGATCATCTCACCTTCATCATCACCATCATTCCCCTCCTCTTTGAAAAGATTTGCCCCCAAATCGCTCTCGTCAGCTGCAAGGAAAGGACTCAAATCAGCAACATTGAAGGTAGCGAAGCGTTATACTCACCGGCGGTCGAGCTTGTAGGCATTATCATTAACATGCACCACTTGGAAAGGACCGTCTCCGAGGGAAGAAGCTTGTTGCGGCGTTGAGACGGAAAGCGTTCCTACGTAAGTGTAGCGGAATCTCACGGTTCAAAATCATCTTGCGCCGTCCTTGTTGGCATTCTTAAGGTATTGCTTTCGGTCCGGCCTCAATGTTTGCACTGTTGATGAAGGGACTTCACAATTCTGTCTTTCACGCCATCAGGTTAGTATGCTCCGACATAGGCAATGGCATGAGATCAAGAGGAGTTAGTGGATTAAACCCGTAAACAACCTCAAAAGGAGAAAATTGTGAAGCACTATGCACAGTACGGTTATATGCAAATTCCACATGTGGTAAACACTCCTCCCAAGTTTTCAAATTACCGTAAGTGATTATTCATTCATCAGATTAAGAAAACACTTCTGAGAGTTTCTCTCTCTTGCTTCTTGAAGCAATCTTGAATATCTTAGATCATTCTAGGATATTTGACAGACTTATCAATCTAGGAACACGCTAGGTTGTGGCATCTCTACCATATCAAGAGATCGTTGACCGTGTGATCAACGGGTTCTTGATTCTTCCACGTTGTGGGTGTCAAGCATAAATTTATCCTTCTAGATCCGTGGTAGTCTATACGGGTTTCGTCACAGGTTGGCGACGTTCGTATCACTAACAAAGAAGACAACCACGCATCCACTACCACTGAGGCACACCAGCTTCCGGACATCAGCTTCATTGTCTTGATTGAGGGTTGGTTGCTTCCTCTGACATGTTTGAGGTAAACCTGCAAAAAGTTAGTAAAGAAACAAACGATGATAATATATTTCCTCACTCACTCCCTTACGTGTGTACACTCAACACTCGTGTATCTCTCAATTCAACTCGATAATGAGCTCACCTTACTCTCTCAAGCACTTGAAGGTTTATCTTGAAGAAATTAGATTTTCTTAGATAAACGATCAACTTACTCAATGTAATTTACACGAGTTGATAACACTCTACAATACCAAAAGAAGGTTAACGTAAATGATGAAAGAAAGGAAGAATGATAAAGGTTAGAAAGAGAGAAAGAGAGGGTCGGCTAAGGGTGGTTGAAGTTTGTATTGGTGCGGCTAGGGTTTTTGTTGTATAGGTAGGGTTGTATTTGGTTTGTAGTGGTGGCTAGGGTTTGCTAAGTGTATTAGGTTGAATTGGGTAAGGCTTTAGAAGTTGTTGTCGGATGGAGTCTTTGGGGTAAGGCTTGGCCGGATAGAGCTTAGGCCTAGTGGCTTAAGATTAGGAGTGGTTTGGGTTAGGATAAGCTAAGGTTCAAGAGACAATGTAGAAGATAAGGAAAAGATAAGATGTAAGAGATAAGATAAGAGTTTGAGATTAGGAATAAGACTAGAATTTAGGAGAGAAATTAGTGAAATTTTTTTTTTAAACTCAATCCCCAAAATCTAGTGAAGAGGGCGGCTGAAACAATTCTCACAAAACAAGGACAAAGACTTCGGATGACCACAAGACACCAACACATGACAAGAGATTACTTGCAATGACCAACCTAATTTAGACTTGGAATTGTACTTGACTTGTGAATCAACCTAAACCAAATTTAGACTAGGATTTGACGGCTCTTGCTTGTTGTTTAAAAGCCAAAACTCAGCAATAAACAACAAAGACAAGGACGGCCAGCACCAACAAGAAGAAACAAGACGCTACAACTTAGGCCAACAAGAGTAACGACTATGGACGAAACGAGCAAGACTAATGGCGAAATAGTGAACAACTCAGGCTCCACAGGGTTACAAGATGTTCCAAAGAGCGACACCAAACCAAAGATGACTGCTCGAGAATACAAGTAAATTTTCACAAGGCGAAACAAATTCCCAATACCCACAATTGAAGATGAAGTTGGAGAAGTGGTAGACCAGAATTTCTAGGCCACCAATAGTGTAGGCTTTTCTTGTTTTCAATAAAGAAGACCCTTGTGGTTCTTGTTGTTTTGGATTTTCAGAATTTTTTTCAATAAAAGACTCGATCTTGTTTTTTTTTTTTTTTATTGCTCAAATCTTTTCTTCTTCTCTTTTTTTTTTAAATCAATCCAACACAACCAGAACTTGAACAAGAACAGAACAAGAACATAACACAGCAATCAATTTTTTTTTGGATGAATAGTAACCTCGACGCGTGAACAGTAACGCATGCATGCGGTACAGCTCTGATTCCAGCGATGAGCATTACTCCGGAAAATTTTTTTTTTTTTCAAACACAACTCAACCAACAAATTGTAGATGACTACTAGATTGAACAACACAAATAACGACTCAAGAAGGAAAAATAACTCAAACAATAAAAACCCTAGATGGCTAGAATTAACAGAAATTTTCAATAAACAAAAAAACAAGCGAAAATGGATATAACGCGAAACCTTCAACTAGCTCGATACCAGCTGAATTCTGACGTGCTAACTGTGGCGAAACCATTATAGACTACCATGGATCTAGAAGGGTAAATTTGCGTTTGACACGACCGCGGAAGAATCAAGAACCCGTTGATCCGGTCAGCGATCTCTTGATATGGTAGAGGCATACGACCTAGCGTTCCTAGATTGATAAGTCTGTCAAATATCCTAGAATGATCTAAGATATTCAAGATTGCTTCAAGAAGCAAGAGAGAGAAACTCTCAGAAGTGTTTTCTTAATCTGATGAATGAATAATCACTTACGGTACATGAGAATGTCTTAAGTACTAACTAACGAATTAGCTAACATATTAAAGCCTTGGCCGAAATTCCTAAGGCCTTTTGGGTCGAAATTCCTAAGGCCTTTTGGGTCAACTAACTACATCTAGTCTAATTAATTAAAGAACTTGGAGTTAGAACCACGGGCGGTGCACCCAACCTTCCAACAAATAAAAATACTACTAATAATTAATCGGGCCACTAATTGGGCCTCCTATTTGAACCCCATCCTGGACTTGTAATAAAACAATTTCTTTTGAGCTGCTGAGGTCTTCAATATCCCTGGGCTTCCCAATCGATACTTGGATTGCACATACGAGGGTTTGTAATGCCTCTTTCATCTGTTTGGCTCGAGCACGTGTCATAGGGCCCACTGGTACTTTGACGTGCTCTACGTGCATGATCATCTCACCTTCATCATCACCATCAGTTAGCCTCCTGGAATTCCCTCCATTCATGCACAGACTTTGAAGAGGTCTAGATTGATGGTTGGGTGTTGGAGTTGAAAATTGCTTCATTTCTGTTCTTCCATATGTTCCATAAAAGCGTCGCAGTGAGGGCAATATGGTCTCTGCCTTTTGATCTAGATTTAGCTTCTTGTAACTTTGACCACCAATTCCAAAAGTTCCTTGTCTCATTCTGCAGCCCCTTCCATTGAATAGGAAAAGCTTTCCAAATGTCTTGGACCTATCTGTAGTGAAAGAGCATGTGTTCAGTAGTTTCTGCTGTCTCTTCGCAACGCTTGCACATGGGGCTTCCTTTGTTGGTTCTTCTAAAAATAGTTTCATTGGTTGGGATGATTTGGTTCAAGCATTTCCACAAAAAGTGCTTGATTTTATATTTGATGCTCAAACCCCATAATTTGCTCTATACTTTGGATTGTGGTCCATGTCTACTAGAGCTTCCAGCATTGTTGTTCTTGTTGCACAAAGCCTCAGCATCTGATTTGAGAAAGGCATATCCTGTCTTCACAGTGTAGCTTCCTCCTTTTGCATTAATCCATCTCAATCTGTCTTAACCCCTGTAAATGCTCAGAGGAATACTCTGGATTTGCTTACTGTTAGCTTCGTTAAACTACTTGACTATAAGTTCCTTATTCCATTGTGCTTGTTGAATGAGCTGACTTACTTTTGTGTAGTCACAAGGTTCTGGCTTCGCAGATGTCACCTTTCTTGAGCTTGTATCAGGCAGCCATCTTTCAGTCCAAATGTCTATGCTGTTACCATCACCAACATTTCTCCGGGACCCTCTCTCTATAATTAGAATTGCTGAAACCAGATTTTTCCAAAGCCAAGAGGCATTTGACTTGTTGTGAGCTTTTAGAATTGAAGAATTTGGAAAATATTTAGTCTTGAGAACCTGACACATGAGTAAATTGGGTTTTGAGAAGATTCTCCAAATTTGTTTGGCAAGTAAGGCTAAATTAAAACAATGAATGTCTCTGAATCCCATCCCTCCCTTTCCCTTTACTGCTGAAAGCTTGTTTCAATTCATCCAGTGAAGCTTCTTTCCTTCTTTGTCCCCACCCCACCAAAAGTGCGCCATTGTAGAGCTCAAGCCTTTACAGATACCCATAGGCAGCTTGAATAAAGACATTGCATAGGAGGGCATTGCCATGGCAACTGATTTGAGTAGATTTTCCTTTCCTCCTTGGCTTAGCATCTTGCCTTTCCAGTTCTGAATTTTACTTGCCACTCTATCTTTGATAAAGCCTAGGACCTGGCTTTTCTACCTCCCGATCACCAATAGAAGTCTGAGGTACTTGCCTTGTTTCACCACCTGGATCTCTTTCAGGCACCACTGTATGTCCTCCAGCCTGGTCTGTTGAGTGTTTTTGCTAAAGAAAGCTGTTGATTTGTCTAAATTAATCTGCTCCCCCGATGCCTTTTCATAAACATGCAAAATGTTTTGGATTGTTGAAACTTCCTCAGCTTTAGCTTTACAAAACACTAGAGAATCATTAGCAAATAATAAATGGGTTATAGAGGGGCCAGATCTGGAAATTTTCAAACCAGTGATTTCTTTTCTATCATGAGCTTGGTTAATGAGACTTGAGAGCCCTTCCGAACAAATGAGAAAGAGGTAAAGTGAGAGGGGGTCTTCCTGCCTGATGCCTCTAGAAGGAAGCACGTAGCCTTTTTTCTCACCGTTAATGTTGAAGGTATAAGAAATAGAAGAAATACAAGACATGATCCATCGGATCCAGAGGGGGCTGAAACCCATTTTGCTCATCATCACAGTTAAGAAATGCCATTCAACTCTGTCAAAAGTCTTTGACATGTCATGTTTGAGAGCTAAAAAGTGATCTTGACCATGTCTTTTGTGATTAAGATAGTGAATGCACTAATGTGCAATAATGATATTGTCCAAAATTTGACGACTGGGGATAAAAGCAGATTGAGGAGAACTAATGCAATGATGCAATACACATTTAAGCCTATTAGTTAAAATTTTGGAAATGATTTTGTATATGACATTGCACAAGCTGATAGACCTATAGTGCTTCATATCAGAAGGTGAGTCTACTTTGGGAATTAATGTCACCAAGGTTTCATTAGTTGCCTTTGGCATGAAGGAAGAATGGAAGAAACTTTTCACAAAATCAATAACATCTTTAGAAATAATTGACCAATATTTCTAGAAGAAAAGTGGAGACATACCGTCCGGGCTAGGAGACTTATTTGGATGCATATCGAAAAGAGCTTTCCTTATCTCAGCTTCACTAACTAATTTGGTCAAAATTCTATTCATCGATTCAGTAATTGTTTTTGGTACTCCACTTAGGCTGACTGCATAACTGGAAGGATCACTTGTAGTGAACAAGTCTTTCAAATACTTCTCAATAGCTTTACTGATCTGTTCCTCCGAGGCACACCATTGGCCATGCTTGTTTTTGATTCTTGAAATCCTGTTTTTCCTCCTACGGATGGCAACGCTCGCATGGAAAAATCTAGTGTTTCTATCTCCTTCTTTCAGCCATTTGACTCTGGCTTTTTGGCTCCAAAACTTTTCCTCATTTGCATATGCCTCCTGCAGTTTGTGTTTTAGCTTTGAAATCTCTAGAAATTTATCACCACAATCTGAATTTTGCATTTGTTGAATATTGGTCTTCAATCTTTTGATTTCAACCATTATGTTTCCATTTATTTTCTTGCTCCAGCATTTGAGAGCAAAACGACGTTTCTTTATCTTCTTTGACATTCCCCGCATGCTTTTTGAAGAGCTCACTGAGCCTCAGGCTTTTCTAATAACACTTTGAACTTCAGCATTTTGTGTTCACCTTTGGTCAAAATGGAACCTTCTCTTAAATCTCTGATTGTACTTTTCACTTGTCTGTAACATGAGCATGCAGTGATCAGATGCTTGGGTTTCTAAATGATGGAGTTGAGCATCTTGGTAGTTTTGTAACCATGAGGCCGAAGCTAAGGCTCGATCTAGTCTTTCTTTGATGTTTTGTCCCTTCTCAATCAACCGAGTCCAGGTCCATGGAGGGCCCTCAAAGCCTAGATCTATGAGGTCGTTTGACTTAATAAACTCTTTGAAGCCTCTAAAATTCCCTGCTCTTTTTTGGCTCCCTCCCTATTTCTCATCCATCGATACCAATTCATTAAAGTCTCCAATGCAAACAAAGTTCCTGCCCCAAAGAGATTTCCTAGCCAACATCAGCTTCCATTGTTCCTTTCTCTTCTTTTCATCTGCACTGCCATATACACAGATACACCACCATTCGCGTCCCGTATCTTTATCTTTCAGTCTAATTTCAATGGTGCATTCCGAGGTAAGAATCTTGTCAGGTCTCAAGGAATTTCTCCAAAAAATTGCCAGTCCACCAGATTTACCTGTAGGGTCTACGGCAACCACATGATCATAATTTATTTTCTTTTTTATCTTTTTAATGATGACTGCATTGTTCATGGTTTCACTCAGAAAAACCACTTCTGGAGAGTGGAGACGGATAGTCTCTCCTTTAGTTGGGGAACTGTCAAGGTGCTCCCCACACCTCGGCAGTTCCATGCCAACACTGTCATTGGGGATTGGGGAACCAGTTTAGGTTGGTTCCCATGACCTCCATCTCGCCTGTAAGGGCAGCATTTTCCTCAATCTTTTGCTTCTTCCCTCTTTCCTGTACATTAGCCTGATCTTCTAATAGCTCCACGTTTTCATAGTATTCCCTTTTTGCTTGGTTTTCTCCTAGAAGAGTGTTCAGGTTTAGAGGAGATAGGGCTTTTCTGGTTGGTTCCCTTCCTTGCTTCCTTGTTATGATTCTTGCACCTTTCCTCAATTTTGATTGTTGCTGCTTGTTCCTTTCTCCCTCAAACTTTGGTGTTACGTTCTCAGAAGTCATTGCCGAAGCCTCTGCCATTCCTTGATTACATTCTGATGCTTGCTCGGGAGTTTCGCCTGTGTGAATACCATCTCTTGTAATCTGCATTCCTTTCATCATTTCTTTGCTTCAATTTCTGGTTCCATGTTTTCATCTTCTTGGTCTATCACCTCAAAAGTCATGAGTGCTTCATTCCGTACTGGCGGGTCTACTCCAGTATCTTCATCTTCTTCCATCTGAGAGAGAAATTCTGATTTGTTTCTTGTTCGTAGCCTGAACTCTTCATTAATTTCATCTGCATATGAATTTTCTCTTTCCGGAGCTGGAGTCTTATCTGGTGTTCTAGTCACTGGTCCTAGATTCTCTTTTGTAGAGCTATCTGCCTTTCTGGATGTCTGAGTTACTGGGAATGCTTGTGCAGATTTCCTTGGTGAGCTGCGAGCTCCCTGAGCTCTCATCCAAGCTCCATATTACTTCTTTTTCTCCTCCCGAGCCTTCTCCAAAACTATCCGACATGCTTTTTCTCTATGACCTATGATGCCACAGTTGTAGCAGAAGTCAGGTGCCCTGTAGCTTCCCATCTAAACTGACTGTTGTTCCTCTTAATAGAGGTTGGTTGGTATTTATAGTGCAGAGAACTTTGATATGTTTGCCTTCTTTACTTCCGCCTTGAGGGACAATTAGATCTTTTACTTCCCCGCACACAGCTCCAATTTTTAACCTAATTTCTCTTGTTGCGTAATGCACTGGTAGCCCTCACAATTGAACCCAGAGAGGTGCATGTATGAATGCTCGTGGTTCTTTGTCTATTCCAGCCTCCCATTTTTTCAAATTCAAGATTTGGTTGTCAATTAAGTAGGCTTTCCTATTTAAAACTTTTTGCATTGATTCCTCATCAGTGAAGTTAAATTGAAAGAGATTGGTACCAATTTCTACTGTCTCGAGCATTTTTGGGAAGCCCCAATAGCTGATTTACCACATTCCGAACGCCTGTGATGTTGGCAACTTTTTCGCCCAAAATCTTCCCACACAGGCTGAGCTTGCATTCGGCTAGTCCTTTTGCAAACTCCTCTTTTTCAACAATGATATTGCTGCATCTTTGTCTGATAGAGTGAACCTTTGGAGAATCAGAGAAATTTCTAGGATTATTATGAATTTTAAATTTTTTCTGCAAATAGGGTGATTTGGGTGTAGGGTTCAGACCAGTGAATTTCGCATTTGGAAAATACGAGTTCCAGTGGTCTCGCATTTCCCAAATGCGAGTTCAGTGAAAAATGGCAAATAAAAAAAAGAAAAAGAAAACGAGAACTCGTATTCAGAGATTGAACTCGCATTCCGTAAATGCGGGTTCTTTGAACTCGCATTCTATGAATGCGAGTTCCTTGGCAATCTGAAACAAGCAAGGCTACCGTTCAATGGCAATGAGCATGAAAAAAGCATTTGCAAAATAAAATCACATTCATCACATTCGCCATAGGGTTCTTGAAAAGTGTTTGTGGTTCTATTAATTCTTTAGTTCCTAGTCATATGAGACTTTCAATTGAAAACTAAGAGATCTCTATCATTCTTCACTGAGAAATGCAAGTATGAATAATTTTTAAAAGAATAAAATAATATTCTTATATATTCGTGAATATATAAGAAAAGCCATGATTATTATCCGTTTACCTTAATAGTTCAAAGTGTAAAAAATTGTGAAAAAAGAAAAAAAAAAGTTTACAGACTTGGCATAATACTAATACTCGCATTCGATACTTCAATCATGTAAGTACACTGTACTTTTTATATTTTAGATCGAATTACATCAATCCTTAACCGTGCAAATTTTTTGTATTTAAAATCGAATCACATCAAATTTCAACCGTGCAATTAGAGTACTTTTCACATTCCAAATTAAATCAACTCGATCTGTTTTGGATAAACCCTATCCCTAATAAACCAAACCAACCTACAAACAATTTTGTCATAGATGTTGGTCCTTTATTCCTTTTTTTCTAATATTACTACTATGTATGTATATATATATATATATATATATATATATTTGGTATAAATCATAGGTGTTCGCATCTGTTTTATTGTCTGCCACTAATCTTGTTCGATCAACGTCATGTCCTTGTGAGAGAAGCTCTCGCAACTAATCCTATTAGATCAATGTCGTGCTCTTACAAGGGAAAGCTCTCCCAAAATTGTAACTTCTGTATGTGATTTTTTTGGAGATGCACATTCGGTCAAACTTAGAAATATGACCAAGCCAAGCTTAAAAGTCTTAAAGACGATGAAAAAAGATTCTAGATATACCAACGATATTCATGATTTTTGGGCAGGTGTTATGATTTCTAGGATATATTTCTCAAAGCAGAAGGTACCTGTTGCACCAGTTATCTCCTTTTCTTTTTTCCTTCCGAAATATTCTTGCTAGGTTTGGGAAGGCCTATGTAGCGTGCAAGAGTTGGTATGCATTTATCATATCCATGTCGATAGACAAAAGAAGTTTGACCTTGTTTGATTGTGTAAAAGTCACATTCCGCGAATGCGAGTTCCATAGAACTCGCATTCCGCGAATGCGAGTTCTTTATTTCATTTTCTTTTTTTTTTGTTTGCCATTTTTCCACTAAACTTGCATTTGGTAAATGCGAGACCAATGGAACTCGCATTTGCCAAATGCGAAAATCACAATCTCAGAAACTCTTATGCAAACAACCCCTCTTGTAGAAACTTTTGTTTTTTCATCACACTTTTAGAATTTCCTCTGGAGAATCAAGGATAATTCCTCAGCCATGTTCTGCATCCTTTAAGTGGAGTACCAAGAAACTTTACCCGATTAAGGAAGAATTTTCTCCAAATCTGCAAGTGAAAAGAAGAAAGGTTAGATTTTCGGTATGCTGAAAGAGTAAAACCTGAGGTGTAGGATCTTATGTATAAGGACAGATTTGGGCTAGGATCTGTTAGATCTAGCTCAAATTATTGAGAATGATTTTTGAAGGATAAATTTAATTGAGGAGTGATAGGGTTTCACAGATATGAAGTAAAAGCAGCAAAGTTAAGGAACGCTTGTTATAAGCTTAGAAGGAAGACTAATTATTGCTGCCAGAGGTTGAGTTAATGCAGTGGTGAGGTCAGGGGATGGTGGAATAAATGTGTCTGAAAAAGAGTAAAAGCTCTCACTGAGGAGTGATAGGGTTTCACAGAAATGAAGTAAATGCAGCAAAGTTAAGGAACGTTTGCTAGAAGCTTAGAAGGAAGACAAGTTATTCCTGCCAGAGGTTGAGTTGATGTAGTGGTGAGGACAGGGGATGGGAATAAATGTGTCTGAAGAAGAGTGAAGGTTCTCACTGGGAGAGATGAAGCTTTAGTTTTTCAAACTAGAGAGAGAAACTCTCAAGGAGAGAGATTCAGGGGTTTTGATTCTTGCAGTTTCAACTTTAATTGTTTTTGTTGTCATATATAAAACATATATACATACATACATATATGTTTTTAATCACACATGTACATTTATAGAATTTGCCAAACATACTTGTTTTTTCTTTATATTTTGAGATATATTTATGATTTTAAATTATTTGGATGTAAGTATCATAATGGTATTGATACTATTATTACAGTGGTTTTATTGGATTGACTTAGTAGCTCAAGATTTGTCATGTTTCCTGGTGTTCTTAAAAACTTACCAAACTTTTGCGTATTGCTGGTGCATGACCAGAATTCCGGACAAAGTTGGTCACAGAAAAGAAGCAATTGAAATCCGGGTGAATTTATTCCTACAGGGAATGATTAGATTTATTGAAACGGAAACTAAAATTATAAAATTCAAAAAATGAATAGACTCCCCTTGGTCATCATGTGAGGATCCCCTAATTTTCTTCAAGTTCAAATTTCGATTTTCTCACTATGCATTTTTGGTTGAACATCAAACTAAAACCTTTATTAATCGAAAATATTGATGCAAAGAGAAATAACATTAGCTTTTGTAGATGCCACTCCACTGCTTTTTTGTTTGACAAAATCTGAAAAGACAATGGATGCACCATTATCTATTGTTAACATGATCAAAATGCCTATGTCATCGCGGTCTCGGAATTACTATAGATTTGTAATATGAAGAATATACAAACAAATAACTAATACGTAACTCAGTAGATCTTTCAAATCTATTGTATCTATTGTTACCTTATAGATATGTTATTTCAATTGCTTGTCTAACCTGCGGTAAAGATGTAAATCAAATCATTCCGAATGATTTTCAATAATTCGCTAATAAAGTTTGCTTTTTACCCAAAAAAAAATAGTTCCTATGAAATGCCATTGCACTGCCTAGTGTCACGGGTTGGCTAATTTCCCTACTAACCTCGCAAGGCCCGTGCGGCACTAGCAATGCTTTAGTCTTGAGCTAAAACGAAAGCTAGTTCAGCCTTAGACTGGCGTGCGAGGCGAAGTAGAGCAAGCAAAGCGGGAAGGAAACGGTTGGAGGCAAGAAACTCTTGTATTGCTCAAATGCAAAGCTTTTCCAAAGTGATTACAAATGTAGTGGCTTAGCCTATTTATAGGCAAGCCAAGATCTTACAATTCTAGTAACCTCACACAAGGTGGCTTGCTACACACTTGGTCTCTAGAAACCTCTATACAGTCTAACTCTTATGTACAAGGTCTAGAACCTCCTTCAAGCCTCAAGAAGGATCTAGAGCTATCCGGAACTCTCTATACTTATCTACAAGCTTGTATTCATGTTTGAGAAGCCTCCATGCCTTGGCCTTACTTGCCTTGGCCAAAATAGCTAAGTTCACTATAGGTGCATTTTAACTTCTCGGTTTAGGTTTTCCCATTTGACACCTATAGGGAATGCTGTCCGTCGTCTTGAGTTGGGTGCCGTTGCTAATGGTCGGTTGTGGGGCGAGATGTGCGATCCGTGTCATCCTCCCCCACTCGAGTTAGGTATCGTCCCCGATGCCTTCGCTTGTATGATAGGCTCGTATAAGCTCCTCGAATTGCCATAACTTTTCGGCCGGCTCCCAACTAATCTCAGCCTCGGTGGCCCATAGCGCACCGTACTTCGGTCGTTGGTGCGCAAATATTGTGCGATCCGATCGGCTAGAATCTTCTCGGCAACCTTGTCGTACTCGTCCCTTGTGCCTGCGGGTGCCCTCTTAGACACGTTCCTTGACGGATCGTGCGAGTCCTTGTAGAACGGCTTGAGTAGGCTCATATGAAAGACCGGGTGGAGTTGGGACAAATCCTCGGGTAGCTCCACCTTGTACACAACGGTTCCCACCTTCTTTAGTACCGTGAATGGTCCCTCATAGCGCCTCATAAGACCCTTGTGCACCCCTCGCACGCGTCCGTGTTGGTATAACTTACTTGGTCCCCCTTCTTGAACTCGCGGAACGTACGCTTACGGTCGGCCCATTTCTTCATTCGTTGTTAAGCCTTCTCCAAGTAAAGTTTTGCGACTTCCGCCCATTCTTGCCAATCCTTCGTAAAACGATACGCGGGAGGGCTAGACCCTTTGTAGCCACCAACAACGTCCTTCGGGGTCGTCGGTTGAAATCCAAGCACGATCTCGAATGGACTCTTGCCGGTGCTCTCGTTCCTTTGTAGATTGAAGCAAAATTGAGCAGCGTCCAACAACTTTGCCCAATCCTTTTGATTAATGGCCACGTAGTGCCGAAGGTAGACTTCAAGCACGTTGTTCACACGTTCCGTTTGCCCATCCGACTGCGGATGCATTGTTGTTGACATGTTAAGTCCCAAACCAAGCAAACGGAACAACTCCGTCCAAAATCGTCCCGTAAATCGTGAGTCACGATCACTTACGATCGTTACTGGCAATCCCCAATACTTGACGACATGCCCCATAAAGAGTTTAGCCATCACCTCCGCCGTGCATTCCTTTGGGGCGGGCACGAAAACGGCATATTTTGAAAGTCGGTCCATGACCACAAATATATTAGTGCAATCCTCCGATTTCGGCAGCCCCACGATGAAGTCCATCGAGACGCTTTCCCATATGCATCCGGGGATTTGCAATGGTTGTAGAAGTCCCGCGGGCGGTTGGTTCTCCACTTTATCTTGTTGGCACACAAGACAAGTCCGCACGTACTCGTCTACGTCGTCCCTCAAGTTAGGCCAATAATATCGTTCCCGTACAAGGGACAATGTGCGGTGTGTGCCCGGATGCCCCGCGTACCGACTATCGTGGCACTCCTTGAGGATGTCTTTGCGTAGATCATCCCAAGCCGGCACGTAGATGCGTTCGCCTTTGGTGTAGAGGACCCCGTCCTCGAGCCAAAATCTCTTTGTCTTGCCCTCGTCTACTAGCTCCATGAGGGCTTGTGCTTGAGGGTCACGTTGCAAGCCTTGCTTGATACGTTCCATGAGGTGACCCTCTGTTACATACATCGGTGCCACAGCAGACTTGCGGCTAAGGGCGTCGGCCACGACGTTGGTCTTGCCCGGACTAAACTCTAGCTCATACTTGAACTCCGCTAGGTAGTCCATCCACCGTGCTTGTTTGGCCGAGAGCTTAGACTGCGATTGATAGTAACTTACTGCTCGGTTGTCCGTCTTGATTTTGAATGGCGTAGCGGCCTTTAGATAGTGCTCCCATACCCTCAAGCAATGCACGACCGCAAGCATCTCTTTCTCATGTGTTGGCCACCATTTCTCTATGTTGCTTAACTTGTGACTTTTGTATGCGACGGGGTGGTCGTCTTGCATCAACACTTCTCCTACGGCCAAATCGGATGCATCAGTTTGCACCTCGAATAGCTTGGAGAAATCGGGAAGCACGAGCACGGGTTCGTGCGTGACGGCTTCCTTAAGTAAATCAAAGGCGGCTTGGCACTCGGGCATCCACACCCACTTCTTGCCTTTTCGTAACAAATCCGTTAGCGGAGCGGCAATGGCCGAATGCCCCTCTATGAACCGCCGGTAGTAGTTGACAAGGCCAAGAAATGACCGCAACTCCATTGGTGTTGTCGGTGCTTCCCATTCCACTATGGCCTTGATCTTGTGGGGATCCATACAGATCTTTCCGTCTCCCATGATATGCCTCAAGAAGGAGACATCCGTTCTTCCGAACTCGCACTTCTCCTTCTTCACGTACAGCTCGTTGGCCTGAAGCGCGGCAAAAACTTGCCTCAGATGCTCCACGTGCTCCTCCATGTTGTGACTATAAATGACAATGTCGTCGAAATAAACCACAACGAACTTGTCAAGAAATTCACTAAGCACCTCTTGCATCAACGTGCAAAACGTTGCCGGTGCATTAGTTAGGCCAAACGGCATCACCCGAAATTCGTACGACCCATATCGTGTAGTGATTGCCGTCTTAGGCTTGTCTCCTTCCTTGATTCTTACTTGATAGTATCCCTTGCGCAAGTCAAGCTTGGAATATATCGTCCCCGGTTGTAGGCAATCGAACAAGTCCGCGATTAGTGGAACGGGGTACTTGTTCTTCACCGTTATCTTATTAAGTGCCCTTTAGTCGTTGCACATGCGCAAGGTCCCGTTCTTCTTCTTTTGGAAGAGGACCGGTGATGCAAACGGGTTCTTGGACCGCACTATGTGGTCGGCGTCCAAGAGCTCACTGAGTTGTCTCCTTAATTCTTCAAGCTCCTCGGGAGACATTCGGTAGAGTGGTCGGGAGACGGGTTTGGCCCCTTCTACTAGCTCAGTGGCGTGATCCACAGCACGCCTTGGAGGAGGAAACTTCTTTGGTAGGTCGTCGGGCATGATATCCTTGAATTCTTCGAGGACCATTGCGATCTCGGGCGGGACTGGCACGTCCGTCTTTTCTTCCACGATCGGTAGATTCTCGTCACTTAGGATGGCCGCAAATGTTGGTTCACAGTTCTTTAAGCCCCTCTCAACTTGGCAAACACTTAGCTCATTCTCACGATGCACGTTTATGGCGTGCGATTGGCCTCCTTGGGTGATAACGATGATATCCTCATGCAGCACCATGATAGGCCGTAGATAGTCGATGAATTTCATACCAAAAAATACTTGATAATCATCGATCGGGGCTACGGAGAAGTTAGCGACCCCCGTCCACTCTCTGATGCGGATAGGCACATCCTTGGCTTCTCCTTCGAGCGGCGTCCACTTGCCGTTCACCC
Source organism: Gardenia jasminoides (assembly GCA_013103745.1). Taxonomy (NCBI): domain Eukaryota; kingdom Viridiplantae; phylum Streptophyta; class Magnoliopsida; order Gentianales; family Rubiaceae; genus Gardenia; species Gardenia jasminoides. The sequence goes on from CM023105.1 coordinate 34,446,409, forward strand.
CTTTGAAACCCCCGGTCACGGGCACCCACGATAACCCCATCTTTCGTGCGGTGTCCACGCTCATATAGTTGACATCGGCCCCAGTGTCCATGAGACCCATAGTTTGGCACCCGTTGATAGTGGCCTCCACGTACATACAGCCTCTATCTTGGCCATTACCCACGGCTTGGCTCGGTACCATTCGCGTGCATGCTATCTTTCGTTCCTCGAGTTGTTGAGCTACGGCATCGAGGCTCCCACGTTGTGGGCAATCGCGGGCGTAATGTTGAGTGCTCTTGCAGATATAGCAACCGTCATAGTTCTTGCTCGGTTGCCTCTTAGTGTTGTTGCCCTTACCTTTTGCCGATTTGTTCCCACCATCCACGTCATTTGTGCGCGGAGCCAGTCTCAGTCTGCCTCCCCCACTTTTACATTGCTCGGCCTCTTGCCCTTATCCGTCTTAGTTGAGTCATTGCGTTAGAACTCAATGAGACGTTGGGCGGCCCTCATGGCTTGAGAGACGGTTTGCGGATCCTTCTCTTCCACCCGTTGCTTGGCCCACAGTCGTAGGCCATCGAGGAACGTAAACAAAGCATCCTTGGGTGCCATGTTGGGGATCTCTAACAACAAGTTTGAGAATTCGTCTATGTATTCCTTCATATGACCATCCTTATGTTGGAGACGACAAAGCTTGGACCTAGCTTCGTGCTCGGCATTGACTGGCTCAAATTCGGCCTTGAATGCATCCCACGTTGTGATGGCGTCTTCACCTCTACGCCCACCATCGCACTTCCTCCTCCACCATATCAATGCCGAATCTTTAAGATATAGCGGAGCCGTGCGAAGCTTAGCATCATTCACTAAGATGCCAAGCGCATCAAAGTATCGCTCCAAGCCATAGAGGAAATTCTCTATGTCTCGAAATTTTCTTGCCCCGTCATAAGCTTCCGGACGCGGAACCTCCACCATCGGTGCGGTCACGGTCGCACCACCAACAATGGCCCCTTGTGTCCGCACAGCATCGATCTCGGCACGGAGCTTCGCAAGCTCCTCTAGCACAAACAACAGCTCGCCCACGGACACGTTGGCACTCCGTGCTAGTTGGGCCTTGCACGTCTCAAGCTCTGCCTTGAGCGCGGCAACCTCTTCGCGGAGAGACTCGACGACAAGCTTCATGTTGTCGTCCTCCTTATGTAGTTGATCCACGGTCTCATTGAGCGCCCATTGCATGGCCCCATGCAGCTCCTCTCACAGCACGTCTCCGTCGAGCTGCTCCACGCGTTGGTCAGGCTCGTCGAATCGGTCGTGATGATTGGCCACAGTTAGCTCTACTAGAGTTAGTCGAGACTCCAGCGCAACCATTGGCTCAGGCACCGCGGACTTGTCCCTCTTACCTCTGGTGCGCCCAGTCCTCTCAGTCTCTCGCGCTGCTTGTTCTTCTTGTTGAACCTCCTTGGTTACGTCCGAAGCTCCACCCGACATGTTTCCTTGCAAACGATCAAACGATGGTATCAAGCTCTGATACCACTTGTCACGGGTTGGCTAATTTCCCTATTAACCTCGCAAGGCCCGTGCGGCACTAGCAATGCTTTAGTCTTGAGCTAAAATGAAAGCTAGTTCAGCCTTAGACTTCGTGCGTGTGTAGCGAAAGCAAGGCAAGCAGCGGGGAAGGAAACGGTTGGAGGCAAGAAACTCTTGTATTGCTCAAATGCAAAACTTTTCCAAAGTGATTACAAATGTGGTGGCTTGGCCTATTTATAGGCAAGCCAAGATGCCCTACACAATTCTAGTAACCTCTACACAAGTGGCTTGCTACACTTGGTCTCTAGAAACCTCTATACAAGTCTAACTCTTATGTACAAGGTCTAGAACCTCCTTCAAGCCTCAAGAAGGATCTAGAGCTATCCGGAACTCTCTATACTTATCTACAAGCTTGTATTCATGTTTGAGAAGCCTCCATGCCTTGGCCTTACTTGCCTTGGCCAAAATAGCTAAGTTCACTATAGGTGCATTTTAACTACCGATTGAGATTTTTCCCCTTTGACACCTATAGGGAATGCTGTCCGTCGTGCGAGTTGGGTGCTGGTCGTGCTAATCGCGCGGCTGGTTGTGGGGCGAGATGTGCGATCCGTGTCACTAGGAAGGAACGAAATGTTTTCTTACTAAGAGGTATAAAAGGAAAACACAAACAGAGAAGAAAAGGGAATAACTACTATATGATATTGAATTTGGCTGGTCGAAATTATCACTTTGCATTAAATGGTATTTGTCCAAGTATTAGTCTACTCTTTACTGATAACAATAATAAAACTCCTTATTTATAGAGTAGATGACTTGGTAAACAAGTCTCACAATCACAAGAAATTTCCTAATCAAATACTAATTTCTAAACGGTAAAACTACCATAACTTGACTCCATTAGAATTACCAAAAACCTAATTTGACTAAAACACTACTAAATAATAATATAGAAAATTTTATTTTTGAACCTTGATTTAATATGCAAACATTGCCTCTCTTAAATCAAACTGTTCTTTCTTGGATTACGTTCAACACCTTCACGATCACTAATCTCCTCTGCACATTTAGCCAACACCACTTTAATTGGTTCTTCATCTTCAAATACATTTTTTTGTTGCAATAATTCATTCACATGGATAGACTGTTCTTGTCACACAATTTTATTATCAATTCACTGACAACTCATTGTTTTATGATTTGACAATCACAACTCAACTGACAGAATTATTTCTCGATCTCAGTCACAATTCCGAATCAATATAACAATTCTCTTGGACCAATCTTATGGTCCAATCTTCACTAAGTGGATACACTATGACCAATCTTGTGGTCAAACTCAATCTTCTAACTTCTTCTGAGCAAACTTTATTGTCTAACTTGGACAGTGGAAAACATCCACGACTAATCTTAGTCGGGTTAATTCTTCAAAGTTTTTAGGCACCTCAGAATCAATTTCTTGAACCTAGGGTTTTGACACCAAATCCAGAACCAAACATTTCATAAAAAAGCTGTAGGAGATAAATTTCATATAATCAATGCATATAGGAAGAGGGAGGCAATTTACACACATGCAAATATGTGCAGAAGAAGAGAAATAATATCAATAATATATATCAATAATCACATATAACAACAAAACTCTCAACTCTTCTCAAGTTACAGCACTAATATGATTTCCTATTTATAGAGTAGATGACTTGGTAAACTAGTCTCACAATCACAAGAAATTTCCTAATCAAATACTAATTTCTAAACAATAAAATTACCATAACTTGACTCCATTAGAATTACCAAAAACCTAACTTGACTAAAACACTACTAAATAATAATATAGAAATTTCAATTTTTGAGTCTTGATTTAATATGCCAACATTAAATTTAAAACCAAAAATTTAACGAAAAAGCTATAGGAGATAAATTTCATATAATCAATGTATATGGGGAGGGGAGGCAATTTACACACATACAAGTATGTGTGAAAGAAGAGAAATAATATCAATAATATATATATATATATATATTATACATCAATAATCACACATAACAACAAAGCTCTCAAATTTCACTCTTCTCTACTGACAACAACAATAAGACTCCCTATTTATAGAGTAGATGACTTGATAAACAAGTTTTACAACCACAATAAATTTCCTAATCAAATACTAATTTCTAAACAATAAAATTACCGTAACATTACTCCATTAAAATTACCAAAAATCTAATTTGATTAAAACACTGCTAAATAATAATATAAAAAATTCTGGGTCCGCTTGGATTACCTATTTTTTAGGGTTGTTTTTCCAAAACACTACTGTAGCGTTTAGAATGCTAAAAACTACGGTAACTGCCTTTCAAAAACTACGTAGTTGTTTTTCAAAAACTTTTTGAGGGTATTTTTGGAGAAAATTTTGGGGGTATTTTTAAAATTAAAAATTTATTTGGGATAACTTTTTGCGGTATTTTTAAATTAAAATTTTATTTGGGATAATTTTTGAGGTATTTTTAAAATTAAAAATTATTTGGGGTATTTTTTGGGTAATTAACCCACCCCCACCACCACCCACCAAATAAATTTCAATTTTAAAAATATCCAAATAAAATTTTAATTTCAAAAATACCCCAAAAAGGTATCCCAAATAAAATTTTAATTTTCAAAATGCCCCAAAATACCCCAAATAAATTTTTAATTTTAAAATACCCCTAAAAAATTTTTATTTTTAAAAATATCCTATAAATTACCCTAAATAAAATTTTAATTTTAGATATACTCCACATAAATTTTTAATTCTAAAAATATCCCAAATAAATTTTTAATTTTAAAAATACCCCAAAAATTTACCTCAAATAAATTTTTAATTTTAAAAATGCCCTGAGAAATTACCCCAAATAAATTTTTAATTTTTAAAATACCCCAAAAAATTACCCCAAATCAATTTTTAATTTTAAAATGCCCTAAAATATACCTTAAAGATATTTTTAATTTTAAAAATATCTCAAAAAATTAACCCATATAAAATTTTAATTTTAAAAATACCCCAAAAATTATCTCAAATAAATTTTTAATTTTAAAAATGCCCCAAAAATTACCCAAAATAAATTTTATTTTCAAAAATGACCCAAAAATTATCCCAAATAAATTTTTAATTTTAAAAATACCCAAAGTACCCCAAATAATTTTTTAATTTTAAAAATATCTTTAAAATTACACCAAATAAATTTTTAGTTTTAAAAATACCCCAAAGTACCCCAAATAAATTTTTAATTTTAAAAATACCCTAAAAAATTACCTCAAATAAATTTTTAATTTTTAAAATGCCCAAAAAATTATCCCAAATACATTTTTTATTTTAAAAATATCCTAAAAGATTAGTCCAAATAAATTTTAATTTTAAAATGCCTAAAAAATACCAAATAAATTTTCAATTTGGATGGGAGGAAGGGAAGGAGGAGAGGAGGAGGAGGGAGGAGGAAGAGGGAGAGGGAAGATAAAGCAGGGGGAGGGAGAGGGGGGTGTGGGTGGTGGTGGTGGGATTGGATTGAAAGAAGAAGAGATAAATTTTTTTTTTTTGTATGTATAACCTTTTTTTGAAATATTTGTTTGGATTGGTGTTTTTGGGATTTTTTTTTGTTGGTATATTATTGTAGCATTTGGTATGTGAAATACAGTTTTTCAAAAACAGGATAAAAAACAAGCAATCCAAACAGACCCTCTATTTTTGAGTCTTGATTTAATATGCCAACACTGCCTCCCTTAAATCAAGCTCTCTTTGATTGGCTCCAACACAATCACAATCAATATCTCCCTTGTAAATTCTCCTGCAAATTCTTTTATATTGGTTTTTCATTTTCAAACACTTCTCTTGTTGCAATAATCCACGCACCTGGATAGACTGTTTTCATCGTATAATTTTGATGTCAATTTAATGACAACTCACCTTGTAATTTTGATGATCTCAACTTAACTGATGACTTTGATAGCTGTGTCCTTTGAATGGGTCAATATGGATGACTTTTTTGATCAAGGAGAATTAGTAATAAAATTGCATCTGAAATACAAGTTTTATTTGCCTCGACGAGTGAAGAAGAAATTAAATATTTGCTACAAATTGGAATTATATGTCAATTATACTGCTATAGAGGCTGCAAAGGTGATTCAATCTCGTGATGGCATTGGAGATGACGGGATCAAGAGATTGGTTTAAGGGAGGCATTGTTGGCATATTTTAAACCAAGCATATTTAGAAGTTTATTTATTTTAAAGTTGATTTATTATTTGACAAGTAGGATAGAATTGGATATCAAAGTTTGTTTAGAAAATAGAATTGAGTAATGTATTGAAATTATAATTAGAATAGAATTCGTAGTTTTGTTTCTCTAGTGAAGGACTTGAAATCCTGCACTTGTAGTTAAGGAAAATTAGCTTCTTCGAACAAATTTCGTTTGTGCTCTCGTGCCTTTCTTATTTGTAAGATTTTAGTTTTACGTCCACTGTGTGTTTTTTTGTGCTAGCAAGTGGTATCAGAGCTCTAGGTTCAAGAGTTTGATCCTGGGGTATCTGTGGTATTTGAAGAGTTTAGAAAATTTGTGATAGATAAATCTATACCATAGAAGGGTATAGATGTTGTGGTAGAGTACTCGTATTGAAGGATTGGACAACAAGAGTTGGTCTAGAGTACTCATTTGTTGATTAAAATTAGGGAAAAATGAACCTAATTGGACAGAGGTCTAAAACGAGGGACTTTGTCAAAATTGTTAACAGTATGTAGTGATTAGGAAAAGATACTGCCGAATTGTTGTGGTTGATTTTACAACATTTTGATGGAATTTATTTTTTGGATTCTACAAATTTCATATATCCTCTTGGGATTTTACATTAGCTCGTGTTTGATTTGGGCTAAAGAAATTGATGAGGCATCCAAGTAGTATTCTTTCAACTTTTTTTTTTGTTTCATTGAGAATGTCTTGTTGTGTCCTTTGAAATGTTTCACAATTTCTTCTTACCTTCAAAAATATAGTATTTGATTTTTTTTCCTTGATATGTCCTTCCCTACATATATTATCAGAAAATTTTATGATATGTCTTTCCCTACATATATTATCGGAAAATTTTATGGTCATTTTTGAGTATCATTCGCTCAATTTGTATCTTTTGCTGAAAATAATAATTTGAATTTTAAATACTTAATAGTATTTAATCTAGGTGTTAATACCATTCAGTGGTGAATTTTACTTGTATGTATGATATCAAAAGGGACTTTAGAATCTCTGTGTGTTATCATATACTTAATTTCAGATTTTAAATTTTAAAAAAGACACTAAAAGGAAAAGTATTAGTATCACAATTAAAGCACATTTAGGAAACCAAAAGGTTAAAACTCTTGGAAAAACAACTATTTTCAAAGGGAAAAAAAAAGAAAAAAAACGATCCTCAAGAAAACAAAGGCACAGTAAAATAAAACCCTAAAAGAATAATAAATAAGCATGGCGGTCAATGAAATGGAATGAAAAGGGGCAACGAATAGTAGTGGAATTGAAGACAGTAGAAAGTCCTTCAGCTTCAAGTACCTTCTGGGCTGAGGGAATGCGAGCCTGCATGGAGAAGGCCTCGCTGGGGAAAACCAGATGATCCTCACTGAGCTAGAGACTTCCCCAGGGATATGGCAGTTCAACTTGGATGTTGGCTGCCTTGAGACAGGTGCTCATCGACTCCACATGGCAGGGTGGGAAAAGAAAAGGAAAAGAATTAAAATGGAGGAATAAGTATTTCGATATTTGGATTAGTTTTTGAAGAGGGAAAGGATAGGAGGGAAATGGAAGGATAGAATCTAGTTATTTTCTCTTAGTTTGCTTTTTGTTCAAAATCAATAAATTGTATAGTTATTTTCTCTCAGTTTGCTTTTTGCTCAAAATCAAAAAATTGTACAGTATAATAAAATACTAAAAAGTGTCAACCATTTTATTTTGGAATGTTCCAAAAGTTTTTATATTAACAAAGCAAAAAGGGATTTTGGGAAAGGCATTATTAAGGAAGAAATTTTTATGAACTTTTCTAAAAACATTATCTCCACTGCTTTTTAATTTTCTCAAATATATCTTGATCTCATATACATTGCATCCAAAAAAAAAAAAAAGGATTACATCAAATGACAATATTTTCCCAAATAATCTTTAATCCAAGTAGGGCTAAAGTTATCTTTGATCTTTATTTTCAATATTGTCCCTTCCTTTCTTGTGCATGATGTTATACTGAAAATTAAAATTTGAATTTGCTGCAAGATAATTTTGAATAACAAAAGTACTACCATTACAATCCAAGTAGTAATCAACCTGAACCATTCCACATGAAGGGCCTACTTCCCGGTGAGAAGAGTCCATGTAAATTCAGTCTATGTGCAAATTTCTTTATTAAAAGTTAGATTCCCAAAAATGAATTTGTAATAAAAGATCCTAATGCTTTTATTTTGTTACAAGTAGGAAAATGCAGACATAGCATTGGATTCCCATTTCCCAATTTCCATTTATTTTAGATTAGAGACGGTACTGATAACTATTCAAACTTTATATTATAAAACTTCATTTTCTTTCCGAGTCTCTCCCAATATATAATAAAAAGTCTTTCATTCCAAGTTTTCATCACATGCCTAGCACATGCCTCTTGGTCTATATAATCCCTTTCCAATCTCAAAAAAGTGCCAAAACTAATCTATTCCAAAATCAAAGTCATGGCTAAATTGAAGAGAGAGAAGTTTAATATTATGTTTACCACTTGTCATCTTCTAAAAATCTGGATTTTGTCTTTTGAAAAAAGATATACAAGCTTGCTTTATCAACTGCGAGCTCTATTCAGTAATTGTAAAATAATTACTTGCTGATATATAAGTGACTATGGCTGCATAATTTGGGATGATGCAATATTGGTACATGAATTACTTGCAGATATACATTTAGGAAGTCACACTGACTTTATTACTATCCCCAAAGTTTGTCTATTTTCCTCAAAGTATCCCACCCAAGGGACATGTGTATCACAGTTATATACAATAATATCTGTAGATAAGTTACTAATGTCAACAAAAATATTGTCTCTTCATTTTTGCTCTCCACAGTTGCTGCAATTTGAAATGCCTGCAATTGATGAATCTAGTGCTAAACCATCAAAAACTATTTATGGAAATGTAGAATTTAGGTCTACGATTGAAGTGTTGGAAAATGCATAAGAGCATTTTTTGTTGCCAAAAATATCTAAGGAGCAAAATGAAATATCACAAAAGTTAAGAGTATCACCATTCAATTCCTCCTTTTATGCTTTTTGAATACAGTTCCTCCTTTGCTTTTATCTTCTTTGTTTCCATTTTCTGATTTCTTTGGTTCTCCACTTCCTCAGTTCTTCCCCTTCCTATTTTCAGTTTTTATCTTTTGCTTCTTTTTTCTTTGTCTTTTTTCTTTATTCCCACAAAAGAAAAACATTGAAGTTTCTTATTTTGCTCTTCTATTTTCATTTGTCATCTCTTCCTTCGTGATTGTTTCCTCCTTTCTTTCGATTTGATTTTAGTCTTAAGATATTTTTTTCTTTCTCGCATTTTCTTTAACATCCACTAAGAGATTAATTAAAATAGTCATACTAATATAACTGTATATCAATTTTTATATGTATTATCTACTCAGCAATAGTAACCATAGCTTTAGGACAGCCAAAAGAGTAGCCAATATTAGCATAATCACACTCTTAGGAATGCAATTTTGTTTAGGTGCCAGGAGAATTTTTGATTGGAAAACTGTTTGAGTGATCAATTTGCTACAGGTCCTTTGATTGTTGTGTGGAAAGGGAAATAAGGTGTGATCTGCATTACACATTTGAATTTGTACGAGTTTGATTTTAGTGGTAGACACTTGAAGTATATATATATATTTTTCAAGGATAAAATCATGAGTACGGAATAAAATATCCAAGTACTTATAATCAAATTCGAATTTGTAGTTTACAATTTAAATTCCTGATTATTAGTTTTATCCTTATTCTCTAAACAACACTTAATTTTAGCAATTCACACCAGTCATGATAAAAGATTTTTTTTTTCTTTTGCCAGTCATTATAAAATATAATGCCAAAAAAGTCAGTGTTACATTCTAACTGGAGTTCCTTATATGATTCCATTTTCAAGAGTAGAATATTAGCATTTGTGCAAAAAATAGTTAACATATATATGCTTTTAATATTGAAATTTGCTTTAGTCTCTATCGATTAAACTTGATGAGTTTATTATTTAATAATGTAAAACTCTACAAGCAAGTCATTGGCATCCTTTTTCTTGGAAAAGGAAGAAAAAAGCCATGCGCTAACTCCATTAGATGATAATTCATGCATGTTCTCTTCCAAATAGGTTGAGAAATTTATATCTCTGTAGAGCTTGTTTGTTTTATTACTTTGGTTAAGCTGCATTAGACTGAACTATCCCCTTTTTAGTTCAAGCTAAGTTAACGGACTAGTGAATTAAGTATATTTTTTGTAGTTAAGAACTGTCTTCATACCTCAATAGAGACGAAAGATTTTTTTTCAAATTTAATACTAGCTCTGTGTTTGTTTTTCAATTTGTTCCTCCAGAATAACTATTTTTTGTGCATAATTTCGACCCTTCCTTTTTTTTTTTTTAATGTATTTTGTGCAAGAATTCTTTCACTACATGCCAAGTTGTTCTAAAAAAAGGATGTGGAAATGTTTTGTTTATGATTTCTCACATTACAATAAGATGCATTATACATCCTAGATGACGTGACACAACACACACTAACTATAATTGATGATACATGTAAAACTATAATTGATGATACATGTAAAACAACTCAATCAAACTTCCTTTTCAGCAGTGCAATTTGCACCCATACTCTCTTCAACAAGTTCTCCAAAAATTGGAAGTAAGCATCGCGCCATGACTTGCAGAAATGAAGGACACCTAAAAAGCCCAATAGACCAACAGCAAACCCTGGTCCAAGCCCATCATAAACCCAATAACTCTCATATTCCTTGCGACCTCCGTGATCGCCTGATTCTCCAGCATGTGGCCTCTCATCAGATTCGTGGCAGCTTTTGTTTAGCGGCTCACCACAAAGTCCACTGTTTCCGATGTAAATGGATGGGTCTCGAAATGTCTGCAGCTGACGTCCCGTTGGAATTGGGCCTGATAGCTTATTGAAGGACAAGTTCAGGGAGCTCAGAAAAGTTAGGTCCGATAAACTTTGAGGAATTGGACCAGAAAGCTGGTTCTCGGATAAGTATAGAGATTCAAGTTGCGTCAAACTCCTAATGTTTTCTGGGATTCTTCCTCCAAGATGATTTCTGGATAAATTCAAACATTGCAATCCAACGAGATCCATTAACTCCACAGGTATTTCTCCACTTAATTTATTTCCTGAGAGCACCATATATCTAACATAAGGCACAGCTGAGGTGTACTTGAGATTTCCTCCTTTCATGAAAGCTGAAAGTTCTTCATCGTACGGCAGCTCAAAAATAAATCTAGGTGACATCGGAATTACAACTGCAAAATCTGAGGCACTCGATTGTACTGATCTCATTCCAGTAAAGTTGTTAAAACAACGGGGTATATCTCCAGTTAAGTTATTATGGCCCAGATCTAAAACCTGAAGCAATGATAATTTGCAGAGGCACATGGAGATGTCACCCTGGAAAAAATTAGATTTAAGAACAAGATACTCCAGTTTTGATAATTCTTTGCCAATCCACGACGGTATGATGCCTCCAAATCCATTTTCACCAAGATCAAGAAATTGCAACTTTTTCAAATGCCTGAATGATGACGGGAGCTCCCCGGTGAAATTGTTTTGGTTCAAGTGCAGAGATTGGAGAAACTCCAGAAGTCCCAATGAAGTTGGAATTGTCCCATAGAAACTGTTATTTGCCAGATGTAGCACACTCAAGTATCGAAGCTCAGCAATGCAAGAAGGGATTCTTCCGGATAGCCTGTTGTTAGAAAGATCTAACATACGAAGAGTATGGATGTTGCACAAAGAATCAGGGATGCTACCATTTAAGTGGTTATCACTAAGTTGAAGTATTTGGAGAGTCGTATTAGTATCCGCTTGTGGAATTGGCCCCTCCAGTGAGTTGTTTTGGAGGCGTAAGTAGCGAAATCTTGGAAAGCTTTCAAAGGCCCATCGAGCTTGTTGGACTCAAATTCATGCATTATCTAAAACCACTATTTTAAGCTAAAGGCGGTGTTCGTTCAAATTGTTGTGGGACAAATCCAAAGTTTTAATGCCGGAACAAACCTTATCGAACCAATCTGGAATTGAATCTGAGATGCCTGTATTTGACATATCCAGAGCTTCAATTTCCTTTTGGGACTTGAGCCACAGAGGGAATTTGGTCCCCATCTTGATGGAACCCATTCCAATAGATTGGAGTTGAAAAGGTGGGACCCATGAGAGACTCACATTCAATGTGAGAAGAGTAGAGGATACGTCTAAATATTTCAGTTGCCTGAGTTCGGCAAAGTGAAATTCACACAGCTTCCCACTCAATGGATTCTCGGAAAGATCCAACTTTTCTAACTTGGTGAGCCTCCAAAGACTTGATGGGATGGTGCCATTGAACCCATTAGAACCAAGACTGAGTTTGGTGAGTTGTCCGAGTTGCCCAATCACACTTGGGATTTTGCCTAGGAATTTGTTATTTCCCACGTCTAGTACGGAGAGAGAAGTTAGGTTGCCTAGGCAAAAGGGGAGTGAGCCTTGGATTTGATTAATGCTCACGTCCAGATAAACAAGATTGCTCAAAGTGCAAAGTGCAGATAATGATGAAATACTATCAAATTCATTACTAGAAAGATCGAGATCAACAAGTGAAGTCACATTAAACAACCAGAGAGGGAGTGTGGAGTTAAAGTAGTTATCTTGGAGGTTAAGTGAGGTAAGAGATGTAAAATTGACGTGTGCAAGATGAGAGAAGGAATGTAGACCACAAATCTGTAATGTTAACGACGACAAGGAAGGAAGTTTGTTCAGTGCCTGTAACCAATCCTGGGCCTCTCCTAGAGTCACCCTAGAGAGGTCCAAAATTTCTAGAGAAGAAAGACTACTGATCCATCCGAGATTTTTTGCGGACAACACATACTGATCAGGTACCGGAACATACGGTGCAATACCAAGATGGAGATGTTGTAAGGCTGAGAGATTTCCTAATTGCGGAGGAATTGTCCCACTGAAACCTGCACTAGAAAGGTTGAGATACTTCAAATTCTTCAAGCATCCCAGGAATTTTGGGATTTGAATTCCTGAAAAATTGTTCAAGCTCAAGTCCAAATAAGACAAATGCTGCAGTTTGGCTAAAGAATGACTTATCTGACCTCCCAAGCGGCTCTTATCATAGATAGTTAGATACTGTTGTGAATCATCATAAAACATTCGACCAAAATCAAACACCACATTATCATGCAAATCAAGTCTTACCACATGCCCAGTAATCCTGCTGCAGCCGACTCCTTCCCATGAACAACAGTCTTCTCCTGTCCAGGATGCCAAACGATCTGATCTGTCAACCAAGGCTTTCTTGATGTCGAGGAGAGCGATTCGCTCCCTCGCGATGCAGCTTGCGTTTGAATATGGACTGGCATAGCAACCAAGGCCAATCCCACAGAGCAAGAAAACCGAATATAATACAATGAATTTACCCATATTCACCATAGCTTTACCAGCAAATTCGCTAATTATAAGCTCAATGGTAGATTCATGGAAAGGTTTGAGTGGATTCAGCAAAAACCACAAACCCTCCATTTATAGGTCCAATGATGAACGGGACCATAGAATTATGGATTGCAACTTTGACTGGGACCATAGAATTATTGGATTTCAAAAGCTGAGAAAAGTCTTGTAGTTACTGTGGCGGCTAGAACATTTTTCTGGCTTCAACTTTTTCCTTCTTCCTGATATATGTTCTCTATATTCTCCTTCTATGCTAAAATTTCTTCAGTTGCACGGCTACTGAGGCATGCTAGTTTTTTGTGCAGTATTGAGTACCTCATGTGTGATTTCTGTGTAGACGGATTCAAAAATGTTCATTCTAATCTTAAAATGCAAAGGGAAAGATTCATGTAAAACTTACAACATGAATTAGTTTTTTAGTATTCTTCATATAAATATTCTATATCGACAAGGTCTCAGAATTCAACAAAAACAACTAAATCAAGATATTTAGGTTTGCAGCATTGGAGATCAAATATACTGACTCAAATGCATGACAAATTTATCTCAAGGAATGAAAAACATTCTACACAAAGTATATCTCCCGAGATTCCAACATTAAGGATCATGATTACAGCTTTTGCGTCTGTTTTGATCCTAAAAAGAACTTTTTCCCCCAGATTTACAGTATACCTTAGTTTGGGAATAGGATGGCAGCTATATTGGGGCTTTAGCTTGAAACAAATTAAAAGATTGACCTTCAACAATTTCACTACATATTAATGCCACGACCATTGTTATTCTGATACGTTATTGTTTTATTGTTCTGTAAATCATTTCGTAGTTTTGACAAAAATAAACAGTTTAGGTTTGGTGTTGATAGTGACAAGAATTGTTGCTAAAAATCAAGAAACATTAGTAAATTTTTTTTTTTGACCAATCTAATCTGTTGATTTTTACAAAGGAGACACTAATTAATCTTTGGCATAAATTCATATAGTTTCATTGTTCATGTAGGATGTCATTCCAATTCATATTACTTAAATGGATGAAATAAAGCACTATAATTCTTTGACTTATGATTGTTCAGACTTTTTGACTCAGATAAATCCATTTCCTAGTTTAACCTAATCGGTTTTCCTTTTCTATACTTCTACTTGTTAGTTTTCTCAGTTTGTGGTTGAATGAATATCAAAATCATCTATGGTGCTAGTGACCCGTGAAGCAAAACTTTAGGCAGAAATAGGAACCATTAAAGTGATAGAACGCAGAAGTGAGTTTGCTTTTGGAAAAACGAAAAGATTATTTCAATAAAAATTAATGTTTGAAGTTATAAATCGATAATTCCTTCTCATTTAGTGAAAAAATTATTCATGCAGTGTTTGCGCTTGTTTCTAGTTTATGTCTATGTGGAGAGGAACAGCTTCCTAAGGATGATCAAAATTTCAGACACACAACAAAAATGCTATTTTTTTTTCAAAATTTTTATACAAGTAAACTCTACTAAGCATTAGAAAAGAGCAGTTGCTAATAATTGATTCCTACAAGTTCTCAACAAAACGTAACTGACTCACTATTTAGGGGCAGCTCTATAAGACTTTGAGAGATGTGAAATTACAATACTCAACGGTAATTGTAACTCAATTTGCAAAGGTGGAATTATGTAAAGGCTGCACCACTGAGCACCTTGTTCCATTTGCTTATCCCACCTTCTAGTAGAATGTTACCTCGATCATTATTTATACTGGTGCTAAACGCACACTCGATGTGTGTCCAACAAAGAAATTCACAATATTTGTAGAACCCAAATATAGTCAGGTTTTACATAAAATAAATTTTTATTGGCAGCTATAATATTTAAAGATGGTTATGTTGAAAATTGATGCTTAAATAGTTAAAAGTAAAAAAAAAAAAAAACTTATAGGTAGTTATTTCGACAAAATATGTGTAGATAACTGAACAAAAAATAGTTGTCATAAGAATTAAAATGAAATTTTTACTCCAACCCATCTCTCCCCCTTTATACCCGACAGGTAGTCTTAAGTGCACCAGTTTTTCAGTGTGAAAACCACTTTTTCCTTTTTCGTTCCCATTGCTTTTTCCAGTGACATTACAACCGATGGAGAATGCTTGTCCTCTGACAAAGGCAAAGTAGTCAGTGATGTGGTAATTTCCACATCAGGAGAAGTCCATATCTTAACTATTCTACCAACTGGCACTTTTGGGCCGTGTTGTGTCCAACGTTCTTTATGGAGTCCTTTCTCAGTTGACTGACTCCACTACAAAACTTTTATTAGTCGTCTCTGCAATTACTTTGGATACATCAGATACGAAGTTCACTCGAAAAGTCGAAATGGAAAAAAAATATGATTATACTTATTTGAAATAATCAAAAATATGATTAAAAAATATATTAATAATGGAAGTAAATAATTTTTTATTAATAAATTATCATCCAAACAAACGCAGAAATTACAATCAAGAAATGCTTGTGAGCAGTCAAAAACAAAGAGGAAAAAGAACCCTGCAAACATAACTAACAAGAAATTTAAGTACAATGCACTTCTCCTTAACTATTCAAGAATGTCTATTTATATCAGGAATCTCACTCCTCTTGTCCCTTTTGGTCTTTATGCTTAATTGGTCTTCTTCTGGGCATGATTGATATTAAGGCTCAATTGATAGGAGACCTGTAAGATTCACTTATCCCAGTGGGGTGGTCTATGATCTCCTGAAAGAAAAATTGAAAAAAGATGTTTAATTGTTGTTGCTGTTGTTGCTATTGTTTAATTGTTGTTGTTATTATTTTTTCCCCCCTTCTTAAAGCCAAGAGACAAAAGGGAAAATTGAACGTGAGGCTCATGCTTCCAGAAGTTTTTATTATTCTGCTGTAGATCTTTATAAAATCAAACGAAAACAAATAAACCCAATAATGAAGAGATTAACAAGTGGTATGATGAAGAGATTCTTATATTAACAAGTGGTATTCTGCCAACTCAAAAATGATCAACTGATATTAACAAGTGGTATGATGAAGAGATTCTTATAGCATTTAAGTAAAAGATCAGCTGGACAGTTTGTCTACTTTACATGACACTGCAGACATCCCACGTTTGAAGCCTCCTTAGCCATCCAAATCAAAATACTTGCTAAAATCTAAAAGAACCCAGCATAGAATAAAAAGAACTGTTTCTGATTGATCATTCAAATTCAAAAAATAGCAATCAAAATGGCTTTGAAACTGATATGTTTCAGAGGAGATTATTGAGTTTGTTGAATTTATCTCACATCGGGAAAGTTGCAGCCGGAGTTTGTTGAGTTTGTGGAAGAGAATTTAGATTATCCTACATCAATTGTGGAAGGGGCAAAGTGCTTGATTATAAGTGTGAGAGAAATGTTGACATTTTGAATTAGCTTTTACAGTGAGAAGGCCCAACAATACCGAATGACCAATAACAAATTAAAAAAAAAAAGATATATTTTTTTGAATTACCATTCAAACCAGTCATTACGATTAGCAGTAGATCCATTTGTATAAGGTGCAATTGCATATAGTTATTATACCTTTTTTTTTTTATAGGGCGTATTATTATTACATGTTCTCGTGTGTACGTATATTATTGTGTTATTTGTGTGAATTTCACTTTTTGTGTTGATTGAAAATTGGAATTTTTTTCATACACACCAAATGTAATGGGAAGTACAACCTTTTATGTTAATGTATTTCAACATATTCTGAGAAATACTAGACAAAATCACACTAAACCAGATCTGCACCTGCCCAAATGCACATCAGATTGTCCAAGTCTTTTTACTAGTTTCCTAATATCTATTCTTAGTACTCTGTTCTAGGCTATTTGCGTCGAGTCCTTCCCCTTTTCTTGCATGCATTACTTCTCGGCCAAGAGTTATCAAAATACAATTGCATCAACTATTTTGAAGGTAAAAATAAATTTTGCTACCTGCAAGATATAAGACGAAGCAGCTATTTTCCCAGCTCCACAAAAATATCCCGCAGAGAAACGAGTAAACCCACACATTTTTTTTTTTTTTAAGGACATACTTAAAGCAAGGAACTTTTCTAATCAAAGACACAAGCACTTTTAGACATCACAAAAGATCACAAAACAAGACAGTCATGAAGTTTTAAAATTAACTACTCAATCCCATCATGGGATTAGACAGTTATGAAGTTAATGCAGGTAAGAGAGCTAAAGAGGTAGAGGAAATTTTGGGTCTGGATTCTTGATCTTTCTAAGATTCTAGATTTTTGGAAGTTTGAGGTTTAGAATTTTGAAATTTTGAAGTTTGAACTCTCACAATGAAGATGAAAAACTCTCACAAGGAAGAGGAAAACTCTCACATAGAAGAGAAGTTATTTCATGCATGGTTTACTTAGATGCTCAATTTAAAACTCAACCCAACCCAATCTTCAAATCTAAGGGGCAGGTTGGACGGGGTTGTGGTTTTGTGGTTAAATTGCAACGTAATCTAAGTTCAGTTCCTCTGAAATTACCAGGGCAATGCCTAAAAATGAACGAAATGTTTGCTTACTGAGAGATAAATTGGAAAAAACCCAAATAGAATAGAATGAAATAATTATATTGAATATGACCGGTCAAGTTATCAATTTGCCATTATTTCTTACATGGTAGTTGTCTGAGTATCAATCAACTCGTTAGTGATTGAGCCTTTTCTTCCCTTTTTTTGGCTGAATTCTTTATTGTTTTAAAAATGATTTCTTTTTTATTTTTTAGTTCTGTCAGACATTGATCACTACCTCTAATTTTTGAAAAACAAAAAGTTTAGATCGATTAGCAAAAATTTAGAATAATATAATCATAATTTTATCAATCAAATAAATTTTGATTAAAAATTGTCTAGTTAGCCCCTGGATCCCTAATTGCCATTCAAATTTGAAGAAATAGCATGTTCATTAGAAAAATTTAACAAAGAGCTACCTAAGGAAAAAAAAAAAGGTGTGTGCTCTAAATGCCATTGTAAAACTGTGCTTCTTGTTTTTGAAAAATTTAGAAAGTATAATAGTACACTTGTATGGTCTAGTGATTTACCGCTTAACTCCCAATGCCATACAAGTTTCTTTAGATTCCCCCACTCCTCATAGAGTGAAAGTAGGTTAGACAGTTATCACTTCTGACCCAAAAAATATATATATGTGGAAAGAACTTGGTCCAAGTAACGGTCCAACTACTTTTACCAAAAAAAAAAAAAAAGTCCAACTACTTTATTCACTATTGTTCTTTTGTACCTTAACATCAAGGCGGCTCACTTGCGTTTTCCATTCAGGCTTCTTTTTGAATACTAAGCTCCTGTTTGATAACCCAATTTAGTACTTAAACTTAATGGGTTCAGATCTTAATACATTCAGACATGTTTGATAACCAAAAATATAACATCTGAATTAATTAAGTGGCACTGAATCTTTTAGACAAAACTTACTCCCAAAAATAAGTGATAATCTATTCACTTATCAATGAATGTGATATACATTCAAATGTATGAGTTTAGTACTTAACAATTCAATCACTTAATAAATTCAGATTTCAGACTTCAGTTTTATCAAACGCATCTTAAGTTTTTTATCTGCAAATCTACTATGGTTTCCATTCCATTTTTGGTGGTGTTTAGATATTCCACAAATTAACTGTACAAGCAATTCATAACAAACAAAAGAAGTAATTGAGGGTAATTACCGAAAAGAAATAGAATACTTCATGGGTAAAATTACAAGTGGTAGCCGGCCGCAAGAAAATTGTTAAAAAGCTAGCCAGATCATTAGATTTTTTTAGTAGCGGGAAGAAATGCATGTGAGTAACTAAAAGTTATATTCTCTTGTACTAATATATCGAGATTGTTAAAGAAATATTATTGGGTGCTCTCATTTTGAGCTAAAGAGTTGATGAAGATAATTGAGATACTCCGCAGATACTCCTGATACAAGTAATTACAACCCTTTAGTAGTAGTAATTGAGATACTTCTGATATTGTTGAGTATATAGTATTCGTAGCTGGAGTATGATAGCAATTTCCCTCATTGTTTTGAGGGAATAGGAGGGAAAGAAAAGCAAAGAATTAAAATGGAGGAATAAGTATTTTGATATTTGGATTAGTTTTTGAAGAGGGAAAGGATAGGAGGGAAATGGATGGATAGAGTCTAGTTATTTTCTCTCAGTTTGCTTTTTGTTCAAAAACAATAAATTGTACAGTACAATAAAATACTTTATTTTGGAATGTTCCAAAAGTTTTTCATCTTAACAAAAGTAAAAAGGGATTTTTGGAAAGGCATTATTAAGGAAGAAATTTTTATGAACTTTTCTAAACAAGTTTTCTCCTTGCTTTTTAATTTTCTCAAATATATCTTGATCTCATATACATTGCATCCAAAAAAAAAATTTACATCAAATGAAATGATTTCCCAAATAATCTTTAACCCAAGTAGGGCTAAAGTTATCTTTGATCTTTATTTCAATATTGTCCCTTCCTTTCTTGTGCATGATGTTTATATTGAAAACTAAAATTTGAATTTTGTTGCAAGAAAATTTTGAATAAGAAAAGCACTACCATTACGATCCAAGTAGTAATTGACCTCAACCATTTCACATGAAGGGCCAACTTCCTTGTGAGAAAGGTCCATCTAAATTCGGTCCATATGTAAAATTCTCTATTAAAAGTTAGATTCCCAAAAATGAATTTGTAATAAAAGATCCTAATGCTTTTATTGTTTGGATAGTAGATTATTTGGGATAATTTTGTAAAAAAAATATTGTAACACTTTTTTGATGTGATATATCTGAGATAAAAAGGTGGTTGAAAATTGTGTCGATAATACAAGCAAAAAATTTTGGCCAAATAAGATCAATCCAAGCAAAACCGTGCACTTTTTTGATGTGATGTATCTGAGATAAAAAGGTGGTTGAAAATTGTGTCGATGATACAAGCAAAAATTTTTGGCTAAATAAGATCAATCCAAACAAAACCAATTTAATTGTTACAAGTAGGAAAATGCAGGCATAGCATTGGATTCTCATTTCCCAATTCCCATTTATTTTAGACTAGAGACGGTACTGATAACTACTCAAACTTATATTATTAAACTTCATTTTCTTTCCGAGTCTTCCCCAATGTACAATAAGAAGTCTTTCACTCCAAGTTTTACATCACATGCCTAGCACATGCCTCTTGGTCTACATAATCCCTTTCCAATCTCAAAAAAGTGCCAAAACTAATCTAGTTGAAAATCAAAGTCATGGATAAATTGAAGAGAGAGAAGTTTAATAATATGTTTATCACTTGTCATCTTCGAAAAATCTGGATTTTGTCAAAATACTATCTACAATTTTTTCTCTTAAGGTATGCAAGCTTGTGTTAGTAAATATGCCCTAAAGTCAATCAACTTCTAGGGTTTATTATATACTTTGACTATTTATATAATAATAAATGACATCTTTATCATATTGATTGCTTATATTTTCATATAAGTATGATAAAACCCTTAGAATAAACCTAATCGATGAAATCATAAGAGTTATGATGGTGAGGTTCATTCGATTATAAATAAGGTTTATTCTTAAATATCTCTAGTCATAGTATTAACAAGAAAGAGTATTGTTAATACGGTTAGACTAGCATATACTATGCCGCTTCTATATGAGAAGTAGTAGACCTCATCTACTATGGTGTGTGAGACACCTAAGTAAGTATATGGGTGCTTGATGGTATGATCAAGTTCACTAGATTGATCCACATAGAGACATCCTTTAAGTGCCAAAGGATTAATCTCTAAGTGACGTTTATGTAAATGATTCTTAGACTTAAGGTTATCATGATATCTTGAATATGGATAGTTATACTTTCTTTGTTATATGATTGCTCCTGTAAAAGGGAATGCTCACATCATTAGCAAATGGGTGTATCTTTGAAGTATGGAAAGATGGTGAATAACCTATAAGGATTTACCGCCTCTTATGTGAGAGGAGTTATCTCATGTTTGACCACTTGTAGAAGTATAACTCAGAAATCTTAGCGCTAAGTGGGAAAGTCTTAGAAAGTGTTTCTAAGAACTTCTTCATTGGAGTTATATTTTGGTACAAGAGAAAGAGCATTAATCACACAATGGAATAGGCACAACTTATTCCAAGATTAATGTGAGATAAGTGTGGTAAAAGGATATTAATTACATTATAAACGTTTACTGAAAGGTGAAGTCATCCACTTGACTTTTCTCATTACTTGGGTGGTCATGATGTATTGCTAGATACCAATCTTGATCTATAAGTATGAGCTGATTGATTAGTGGAATCAGTGATAAATTAAAAGGAGTTTTAATTTATCTAGTTCTTATTTATTAAGAATGTATAGCTCATACTTATTGCTAGCATTATGAGAACCTAATGGGTCACACACATTAAGAACTTTCTTAACTAGATTAAATGAATTTCAAGTGGGACTTGATAGATAAGTTTTATAACTTATAGTTTGATTTGTGAGACAAATTAAACTTGAGGGACTTATGGTGCAAATAAGTTTTAGTCTTCCAAATACAAGAGTTGTATTAGAATTGGAAGTTAAATCTTATTGGAAACCGATTTCAGGTTTCCATAAGGAGTTTTAGTCTTCCAAATACAAGAGTTGTATTAGAATTAGGAAGCTAAATCTTATTGGAAACTAATTTCAGGTTTCCATAAGGATTTGACAACTTATTTGTCTATAAATACTCACTAAGCTTTTGCTAGCAAGAGTATCATCACACAATTTGTCTTGTGAGATTTTTGAGAAAAATCTTGAGAGAAAAAATACCCAAAATTCGTCCAAGAAAATAAGGGAAAAATTGCATCTCTTATTTCTTATCTTGGGATGAATTTTTCCTGATGAAAAATTGAAATTATCTCAATAGACTTGTGTGTGGTTGTCTTGGCAATAGCTAGCACTAATCTAGCTTAAGCTAATTCGACCTTGGAGGTTCTAACTAGAGGTTCGTGTGGATCACCATTAGAGGCGGACGTAATACGACTGGATCTCTTTGCCATCCTCTGCATCAAATCTCCACCAAGTTCAAGGAGGTCTTCATGGTTTGAGGTAATCTTCTTGAACTATCTCTATGTTACATGGATTTAATCAAAGGACGATCTATTAAAGGAATCAAAAATTTTAAATTTCCACTGTGTTCATCTTCTTGATTCCTTACAGTGGTATCAGAGCCAGGTTTGATTAAACCATGTAACTTGTTTATTTAGTTGTCATGTATGTCAAATTAGATTTGATTATGTGCGATTCAAGAGTTTTAAAAATATACTTTTGATGAAAAATAAATTTTTGAAAAGGTTTCAAAGATTTAATAATTTTTCATGGAATGAATTTTCTTGAAAAATTGTTTTCATCGCGAAAATTAAATAAAGTGGTTGAAACTTTCAAGCAAAAGCAGTAACAACGGAAAGAATAAGAAGTCGTTGGCCATGTTAAGGGTGAAAATCCGCAGATTAATCATAAGTGATTGGTCACGGGTTTTCATCATCACATTCAACGACGTACTATTTTTCTTGCATCAATTAGTTGGTGTAGGGATTTCCTTCGTACTAATTGCTGGAAATTTTCTCGTAAAAGGAAATTTAAGAAACAAGTTAGTTTCCAACTATAAATAAGATTTGGTCATTGATTTCCTTTTCGTTTGGGTTTCTAAATTAGTATGGAAATTTCCTATAATTCTAATATGATTAGAATTAAGGTGTTTTCTGGAAATTTTAGAAATCCAAATTGGATAAGGAGTTGTTCAATTAAGTTTTGGAAACTTTCTTAATTTTAGTAAGACTAAAATTAAGAAGTAAACCAACTTTGGAGACTTTCTAATTTATAAGATTGAATTTGGAAGGTGTTCAAATACGTTTAGAAACTTTCTAATTTAGTGAAAATTAAATTAAGAAAGTGCTCTAAAGTAAGTATTTGAGATTCTAAAATGGTTTAAAAGAAAATTTCAAAAATAAGTGAATTAGGAAATTCTAGTTAGATTAGAAATTCTTAATTTTGACTTGGATGGTCATTCGATTGTCAAAAGTTTCTTATCATGGTTATAAAGTATGGAAAATCATTTTAATGAGATTAGAATGTGGTTTCCATAATTTAAAACAAAAGGAATTGAAAAGAAATTTGGAAACTATTTAATATTCCTTAAGAAATTAGATTTCCTAAGAAATATAAATTTCCGAATTAGTATTAGTTTCTAAAGTGATTTGGGAATTGTATCTACATTTTATTATGAATAAAGTATAGTTTCCAAATCATTAGTATTGCCAAAAAAAAATTCTTCTTGTGTTTAATCTTTCTGGAAATTAAAAAATGAAGGAAAAAGGATGCTTGTCTGCAATAGCGTCGCTAAAATTTTAGCGACAGTTTTCTCATGAAGAACTTTTGTCGCTAAATACATTTTTCTGTCGCTAAAACTGAATTCCAGAAATTAGAAATTTTCAAATTGAATTTGATTCAATTAATTTTTTAAACCTCTTGAATTGAAGCCTTTTTGAGATTAAAGGCTTGTGCATATAATGATACATGATTGGAACTAAATAAATATTTATGCTTTCATTTAATATTGTATTTTATGAATGCATGATGGATGATTATGGACTAAGGCCAATGTGATTGTGAATGGTTGTATGTATGTATGATTTGGTTTTGATATTTTTGAAATAGGGTCTGCGTGTCCTGCCTTCTCTATATATTCTCAATGTAAATTCTCTTCTCATCTCACCTCCCCTGATGTAACTCAAGGTTTCTCCCAATATTATGTAATGTACTATATTAGGGATAGGGAGAGGGTGAGGATCTAAAATGTTTAGAATAGATTTACATTTGTAATGTACAAAGAAGATGGAGATGGTACCAATTCCACCATGGTGGACATACAAAAGGCGTCATGGGGCATGGAGATGTCGCCGTCCCTTAGTTTGACCATCTAGTTTCCTTTTGGCTCAGGAAACTAGGTGTAGGAATAAAGTCCATAATCATCCATGTTTAATTATAGTATGTTTATTTATTTATTTATATTGATGAATGGATATCCATGCTATATATATATTTGATGAGACCAATTTGGAATACCATGTCTAAAATCCCTACTCAAATATTAAGTCTAAACTTAAGTTGCCTTCCATTGTTATAGTTAAAATGAAATTATGTTCGAGTTAACTTGTTGAGTACACTCAAGGTTGCTCTACCATGAGAAGTTTTAACTATGAGATGAGATCTCGGAATAATGGGTATGACTTAACTAAAATTTGTGACTTGTTGAGTACACTCAAGGTCATAAAATTTTAGAGGCAAAGGTTGGGTGACACATATGATGTGATTTATCAAGAGTTGATAACTCAACTATCTAGAAGTTACAAAAGTTATAATTGGTAATAAGTACCTACCTATTGAAATTATTTTGATTTGTTGAGCATACTCAAGATCAAAATAACTAAATGGGATTCTAGTCTACTAGGAATTTTTGAAATTCTCGAATCTATATAAGAGGGTTATAGATTTGAATAAAATAGTGGGAGCAAAACCAAATTTGATTTTTATGTCATTTTTACTTGGTTTTGTTTTGCATAAATAGCAATTCTCTTTTATTATCCGTTGTAGAAATTATGAGTAATTGCATATTATTCTCGATATAATAAGTATTTTTAATTTCTTGGATTGGCAAGTTAAATTGAGAAAAGTTCTTAAGAAAATTTGGCTATATCATTTAAAACCTTAGCACTTCCAATTATGGAAGATGTAATGGAATTAATAAAAATTGCTAACAATAGGTAAGAGGAGATGATGATAGTATGCCATAGATGCTTCCTAAATCTCCTTTACTAGATAAGATTTCAATTTCTTTCACCATGGTTATACATCTCAAGAGTTGAGTGATGAATAATCAAGGTATAAGATGTATGAAATACTTGAGCAATAATTCTATTACAAGATGACAAAAATATCTCAAATTAAATATTAATTTATTAGAGAGTGATTGACTATATTAAGAAATTTAGATCAATCAAAGTTTTGTCATACACTATTAGTCAAATGTTGACTAAAAGTAATTACTTATCAAGAGTTGATAAGTTAAGAGTTTTAAAGAACTAGCCTTATAGTACAAGCTTTCAATGCATGGTTTTGAAATACAACTTTGTGAAAGTTTTATTTTTGAGATTATAATTGAGATTAACTAATAGACTTATTGTAGAACTTAATAAATGTTATTATTTTCTAAAATAAAAGAAAGTCCATTTCTCAATATGATGTTAGATAATTTGAAACCATCTTTAACATTTGAAAATTAGTCTTTTGAATAAGAAACATATTTTTCAAATCACATGATGATTTGGCTCATTTGATTATGAATCATTTGAGACATATGAGCCTTATTCACTAATAAAAGGCTAATTTGATCTTTTATGAAAAGATTTAATGAATTGTTAGGATCCATACATTATGATATATGTGGAAGATTAACAATTCATACTAGAGATTATTTCTCATATTTTATCACTTTTGCTAATAACAACTCAAAATGGATATATGT
Organism: Gardenia jasminoides; assembly: GCA_013103745.1. Taxonomy (NCBI): domain Eukaryota; kingdom Viridiplantae; phylum Streptophyta; class Magnoliopsida; order Gentianales; family Rubiaceae; genus Gardenia; species Gardenia jasminoides. Next base: position 34,472,177 of record CM023105.1, read on the forward strand.
ATCTTTAAGGTACTAATCCAAGATTTTGGGAAGTTAAGAGGTTTAAGTATAAAGTAGAGAAACAATCTGGTCAAGTACTAGGACACCTAAATATGATCAAGGTGAAGAATACTTGAGCCATGGTAAAGTATTGGAACACCATGATTTGATCAAGGTGAAGAATACCTAATCTAAGGGTTTCAAAATTAACTAAAGGAGAATGTGATTCTCAAGTAAAATAATTTTTCTAGTTATCTCAATTATTGTTGTGTAATCTAGATCAAGAATTAGATCTCATGAGATGAGATGTTCCATGCAAGTTTACCAAAATGGTTTTGGGGTTTTGTCCTACATAAAATTGTCTCCTATACACTAAATCTTGTTCCATAAATATATTTGTTCAAAGTGTGCCATATGAGATATGGAATGTTAAGGAGTCCAAATTTTGTGAAAGTTTGGATTGTGCTACTTATGAAGTGAGCATCCATAATTGGATAAAGTGGAGTTTAGATCCAATGAAAACCTTTTGTGAAATATTCTTGAGAATTAAAGGAAAAGGAAAAGAGAGCCAAAAGGAAGAAGAGCAAATCAATTCTTCTTATTTCATTTGGTTTAAATTTCTCCTTAGCACATATGCTAGAATTTTCTTATCTGCTCCAAAAATTTTATAATTCTATCATCTTCAAGAATAAAAGTGTTTTAGTTCTAAAACTGCTATTTTCTAGATATATGATTTATTCTAGATAAAGCAGTAGGAGAAAGATGGAACTTAAAACTTGAAATAGTTTCAAGTATCACAAAAGCAAGTTGAACAAAATGCATAGAATTGGGGCTTGCATTTCATGATGATGAGGCGCAGCGAAAGCTCCTAAAATAAGGGTTCATAAATCTTAGAAATATAGATTTCTTATAGAAAATCATGATATTTGATCGTGCATTTTTAAATGATTTATGAATACTTTTACAACTTATAGAGATGGTTGAGACCCATGAATCTAAAATGGATTCCATATTTAACGAAGGGTAATGACCTTAGTCAATTCACCTAAAGGTTTGATAAACCTTTTAGTTGCAAAAGAGTCTTTAGAGTAAAGACTAATATGGAAGGTAAAGTGTTACCTATAGAGTTTGGTTGGTAGAGTGGTCACTATTAAAGATAAGCAATTATTTTTAAAGAAACCTTCTCACTAATCAATATACTTAAATTCATTTAGATTTACTTGTTTGTTTTAACTATGAGTTATGGTATGGCAAATAGATGCTAAAACCATTTTTCTTAAATGGAAACAACCAATAATTGTGTATGTGACACAATTTAAAGGTTTTTACATCTAAAGTGCCAATAAAGCAAATCTCTAAAAAGTGGTATCATCCATTTTGATGAAATAATCAAAGAGTTTGATTTTATCAAAAGTATGGATGGCCTTGTACTTATATTTGATTTAGTGGGAGCTATTGTTGGTTTCATGCATCATATATAATTAATATATGATACATTGAAATAGTATGCCTATATTCCAAAATTATAGGTGTAGCTATCCAAGACTTTCTTCATGATATAAAGGAGTGGCAATCTACCTTTAGAGTAAAGGTCTATATTGATAGGTATGATTGCTTAAGTTTTTAAGTACTTAGACAAGATGCTAAAATGTTTAGCATGGAATAATCTAAGAAGGGGTCTTATCTATATTATATAGAATAATCCTTTCATTGTACTAAACTCATTGTCTCCTTTGGTCCATGAAGAGTTTAAAATTGAAAGTTGAGAATGTACTTGTAAACTTTCCTAGAAATGATTTGCAAATAATTATGTATATTCATAATATCAGTGCTATGTGTTGAAAGAGTTTCAAGTGAAACACAACTAAATTTCTACAATTAAAACCTTAACAAATGCTACTTGAGAAGTGGCAAAAGGAAACATGTGAATCTACAAGTTCAAATTTGAGTTTGAATTGGTTTATTCTATTAGAAGTCCTTCAACTTATGTCGAGACTATAATAGAATTTGTCCTAACAAAGGAACCAAAGTCTCATCATAGATCCACATATTTGTTAAGGTAGTTTCACATGATTTGATGAAATCATTGGTAGGAATTAAAAGTGAAGATTAAAAGGAGTACCCATGGATTACAACATAGTTGATCCGTTCACTAAATCTTATCTTAAAGAAAACATGATAGTCATGTTTGCTCATTTGTTTTTTAACTTGTGAGTGATTGGCTTTAGTGCAAGTGGGAGATTGTTAGTAAATATGCCCTAAAGTCAATCAACTTCTAGGGTTTATTATATACTTTGACTATTTATGTAATAATAAATGACATCTTTATCATATTGATTGCTTATATTTTCATATAAGTATGATAAAACCCTTAGAATAAACCTAATCGATGAAATCATAAGAGTTATGATGGTGAGGTTCATTCGATTATAAATAAGGTTTATTCTTAAATATCTCTAGTCATAGTATTAACAAGAAAGTATTGTTAATACGGTTAGACTAGCATATACTATGCTTCTATATGAGAAGTAGTAGACCTCATCTACTATGGTGTGTGAGACACCTAAGTAAGTATATGGGTGCTTGATGGTATGATCAAGTTCACTAGATTGATCCACATAGAGACATCCTTTAAGTGCCAAAGGATTAATCTCTAAGTGACGTTTATGTAAATGATTCTTAGACTTAAGGTTATCATGATATCTTGAATATGGATAGTTATACTTTCTTTGTTATATGATTGCTCCTGTAAAGGGGAATGCTCACATTATTAGCAAATGGGTGTATCTTTGAAGTATGGAAAGATGGTGAATAACCTATAAGGATTTACCGCCTCTTATGTGAGAGGAGTTATCTCATGTTTGACCACTTGTAGAAGTATAACTCAGAAATCTTAGCGCTAAGTGGGAAAGTCTTAGAAAGTGTTTCTAAGAACTTCTTCATTGGAGTTATATTTTGGTACAAGAGAAAGAGCATTAATCACACAATGGAATAGGCACAACTTATTCCAAGATTAATGTGAGATAAGTGTGGTAAAAGGATATTAGTTACATTATAAACGTTTACTGAAAGGTGAAGTCATCCACTTGACTTTTCTCATTACTTGGGTGGTCATGATGTATTGCTAGATACCAATCTTGATCTATAAGTATGAGTTGATTGATTAGTGGAATCGTTGATAAATTAAAAGGAGTTTTAATTTATCTAGTTCTTATTTATTAAGAATGTATAGCTCATACTTATTGCTAACGTATATGAGAACCTAATGGGTCACACACATTAAGAACTTTCTTAACTAGATTAAATGAATTTCAAGTGGGACTTGATAGATAAGTTTTATAACTTATAGTTTGATTTGTGAGACAAATTAAACTTGAGGGACTTATGGTGCAAATAAGTTTTAGTCTTCCAAATACAAGAGTTGTATTAGAATTAGGAAGTTAAATCTTATTGGAAACTGATTTCTTTCCATAAGGAGTTTTAGTCTTCCAAATACAAGAGTTGTATTAGAATTAGGAAGCTAAATCTTATTGGAAACTAATTTTGTTTCCATAAGGATTTGACAACTTATTTGTCTATAAATACTCACTAAGCTTTTGCTAGCAGAGTATCATCACACAATTTGTCTTGTGAGATTTTGAGAAAAATCTTGAGAGAAAAAATACCCAAAATTCGTCCAAGAAAATAAGGGAAAAATTGCATCTCTTATTTCTTATCTTGGGATGAATTTTTCCTGATGAAAAATTGGAATTATCTCAATAGACTTGTGTGTGTTGTCTTGGCAATAGCTAGCACTAATCTAGCTTAAGCTAATTCGACCTTGGAGGTTCTAACTAAGAAGGTTGGTGTGGATCACCATTAGAGGCGGACGCATGTAATGCCACGTGGATCTCTTTGCCATCCTCAGATCAAATCTCCACCAAGTTCAAGGAGGTCTTCATGGATTGAGGTAATCTTCTTGAACTATCTCTATGTTACATGGATTTAATCAAAGGACGATCTATTAAAGGAATCAAAAATTTTAAATTTCCGCTGTGTTCATCTTCTTGATTCCTTACAGCTTGCTTTATCAACTGCCAGCTCAATTCAGTAATTGTAAAATAATTCTTGCTGGTATATAAGTGACTATGGCTGCATAATCTGGGATGACGCAATATTTGTACATGAATTACTTGCTGATATACAATTAGGAAGTCACGCTGACAAATGTTATATATCCAATTATAAGCCCAAACCAGGAATTTATTATACTCCGAAAATTTTTGTTGGCTTCCCAAAAAAAAAAAAGAAAATTTTTGTTGTAAAATGAACATATATTTCTCGATGAATATGCACGTCAAACTAATAAAATGTCCCTTGTCGAAAAATATTTGACTAACAACCGCTTCTACGACTTTCATTCGGACTAGGCTAGTGACAGGTTGGTATCAATCCATTTATTTGTTTGTTTACTTACTCCTTGGTGTTGAGGTTTGAATCGACACCAAATGAAGTAGACAACCGCATGATTTTCTCTTATTCTCTCTTATTGCAGAATACTAAGAAAGTTGAATCTCTTAGGATCGAAACGTATCAATTTTAGTCTGTGCAGTGTTCTAAAACAATTCCGTTCACAGAAAACATGGATTCGATTTATTAGCAAGTCCAGTTTTGTTATCTCTTTCTTATATTTTCATCGATTGCTGGACTTGTCCAGCATTATATTCAGTCAAAGCATCATAATGATCATCACCTCTGTGCCCGATTTTAGATTATGTTAGTAATATTAATGATGTTAGGTTATTCAATATTAAAAATTTAATTATGTAAAACATTTCTTTCTTTAATTAATCACAAAAGTGAGAAGCTTCTTAAAGGCAAAATCTTACTGCAATGCGGGTTATTGATCTAGGTGATTGAAAGGAGCAACAACTTCAACCATTATTGCTTCTTTAACTGCAAAAGTTGACGGTGTGCCAAGTTTATGGGTATCAGATGATAGCAAAAATGAAAAGGCTTGATGGAATTAGCCTGGGGTCATGAATCTATTAATTATATGTTATTTAGTTGTTATTGTCACATCCTATACTCGGGACATAACACCGCCATATCCTGTGGCTAACCCACAAGGCACAAGGTTCAAAACTAAACAAATTTACATATCATCAAGAGTCAAATACACTTTCCTGCATACTCAACATTTCCTTCATGATCAAAGGATATTTCCTTTCATAAACTCATCTAAAGATTCAATCTAAGACAAATACATGATCAACCATTTTCAAATACTTGCATAGATAAGCAAATATCAAAAATTGATTATAATTTCTCGATTCCTTTGCTGTAATCATCTCGTTTAGAAACAAAGTCTAAACACCCCAAATCTTTGTCTCGAGCCTTTTCAAACTCCACAAACTCTACAAAATGATAATAAGTGGAGTGAGCGACAACTTGCTCAATAAGTAGTATATGTCTTTCCTTACTGGCTTTAGAACATTAGTATATATAATACAATTCAAATATTCAGTGGTGCTTTTATATATAACTTTACAAAGTAACTAAGTGGCAAGATGTGATTATCATCAATATTTCAAATACAATGCATGCATCACAATGTTCATAATCATAAATGAGCTCACGATATAAAGTTAACTAATGACCCTAGATATTCAGTTGTTAACTAATCGATTAACGCAGTTCAATGTGCTAACTATAATATAATTAGCTTTCCAATAATGCTAACTACCACATGGTTAGCTTGTTCAATGATAGCAATAACATTCAATTCATCAATGCTATTACCGTTTGAGGAACTAGTCCCGTCAAGAGTTACCTTATTCATGAGATCAACAATATAGTATCCATCATTCACATTTGCTAACAAAGTTGCATTTACAATACATCAAAACATATATATGCTTTACCATTTCAATATACAAAATAGCTTTTAAAGTCATAAGAGGTTAACATCTATATTTTTAAAAGATAAGGAGAACGTACACCACTACCTCCACCAAATGAGCTAGCATCCAACTCAAATCCAAATCTTCCCAATTGAAACTATCTCCCTACCTAAAACATATCAAAAGTACTTGGTTTCATACTCTAACGGCTCTTCATTATGCTAATTTATCATAATGCAAACCCACAATACTAGTCCTAAGTAATAATCTATTTAAAACATCATTTTCTCACTATAGCGAAACACAAGGGTCAAAGTTAAGGGTTCATCAATTTTCATAAGTATAAAACTAGGATGAGATTTTTATAGAGAATTGAAGCTCTCTGAGTCTAATTTCTAACGCAATAAACAACACTCAGTTTCGAGTTTTCAACACCAAAATATGACCAAAATAGTGAAGTGCGATAGTGTAGAGTACCGAATCCGGCTAGGCATCTTGAGCAATCCATCCACGGATTTGAGGACTGATTCAAGGCAGAAAAATGTTCCAAGTTCAATTATCAAATTTTACTTCCACCTTAAGTCATCTCTAGACTTCTATACTCATAAGAACCCTCAATTTTCATCTTTTACAATCATATTAAGGTGTAAACAAGCTTGAAAACAAAGTGTTAAAATCAAATCATACAACTTCCATCAATATTATCCATTTTATTACCAAGTTTCATCTAAACCACAACAGATCAATCTAACTAAAAAGGACCTAAATCTCTCACTTAAACTTTAATCAAAGAACTAACAACTTAAATAAAACCAAACCAACTCAAAACCATAAAATCTAACATATCTAAACCAAAGATTCAAGTATACCCAAAAACTTACTCAATAACTCAAGTTCAACCCAATTCAAACTATTGATAAATATAAAGCATTAATATTTACCTTAGTTATTAGGTGATGAAGGATTCCTAACTCCTTGCTATTTGATTATACTTGATCCTCTAAGGATTGTTTTGATTAGGAGAAAGGAAAGAAGAGATTATGAGAAGAAGAAGAAGATGGAAGAGGAAGAGAGAAATTGGAAAAGTGACCAATAGTAAAATCCCACTAGCCTTTCAAATATATAAATATAAATCAAGTTTTGCTATTTGCTGGACCTCTCTATTTTCTTAACTTTCAACTTCAACTCCCAAGTTTGTATATTTTCCTCAAAGGACCCCGCCCAAGGGGCATGGGTATCATAGTTCTATGCAATAATATCTATAGATATGTTACTAATGTCAACAAAAATATTCTCTCTTCATTTTTGCTCTCCATAGTTGCTGCAATTTGAAATCCTAGCAATTGATGAATCTAGTGCTAAATCCATCAAAAACTACTTATGCAAATGTAGAATTTTGGTCTACGATTGAAGTGTTGGAAAATGCATAAGAGCATTTTTTGTTGCCAAAAAATATCGAAGGATCAAAATGAAATATCACAAAAGTTAAGAGTATCACTATTCAATTCCTCCTTTTATGCTTTTTGAATACGATTCCTCCTTTGTTTTTATCTTCTTTGTTTCCATTTTCTGATTTCTTTGGTTCTTCACTTCCTTAATTATTCCCCTTCCTATTTTCAGCTTTTATCTTTCGCTGCATTTTTCTTTGTCTTTTTTCTTTATTCCCACAAAAGAAAAACATTGAAGTTTCTTATTTTTGTTCTTCTCTCTTTTCATTTGTCATATCTTCCTTCGTGATTGTTTCCTCCTTTCTTTCAATTTGATTTTAGTCTTAAGATATTCTTTTCTTTCTCTCATTTTCTTTAACATTCACTAAGAGATTAATTAAATATTCATACTAATATAACTGTATATCAATTTTTATGTGTATTATCTACTCAGCAATAGTAACCATAGCTTTAGGACAGCCAAAAGAGTAGACAATATTAGCATAATCACACCCTTAGGAAATGCAATTTTGTTTAGGTGTTAGGAGAATTTTAGATTGGAAGATTCTTTGAGTGATCAATTTGCTACAGGTCCTTGATTGTTGTGTGGAAAGGGATATAAGGTGTGATCTGCATCTACACATTTGAATTTGAATGAGTTTGATTTTAGTGGTAGACACTTGAAATATATATATATATATTTCAAGTGTCTACCACTAAAATCAAACTCATACAAATTCAAATGTGTAGATGCAGAATAAAATGTCCAAGTACTTATAATCAAATTCGAATTTGTAGTTTACAATTTAAATTCCTGATTATTACTTTTATCCTGATTCTCAAAACGACACTTGATTTTAGCAATTCACACCAGTCATGATAAAAGATTTTTTTTTTCTTTTGCTAGTCATTATAAAAGATAAAGCCAAAAGGGTCAGTGTTACATTCTAACTGGAGTTTCTTGTACGATACTCCCTCCGTCCCACTTTGATAGTCCCATTTGTTTTTTCACACAGATTAAAAAAAATTGAATAGTTTTATTGGAAGACTAAATTTAGAAAAATACTTTCCTATTATACCCTTAAATGAAGTAAGTTATAGAGTTACATTAATTACTCTTGGAAGTTGGTATGATGACTTTTAGTATTCCTCTATTTATATAAATAAGTTGGAAGGATAATGAAACATGACTTTTTATATTACCAATATACTTTTGGAAAAGTTAACTACATTAAATAGGGTAGTTATATTTATTAACAAACTATAGTAAATAAGGACAACTTAGGAAAATTAAAAGCTATCTAACATCCTCAGTGGGAAAATGGACTATAATTTGGGACAAATGAAAAAGGAAAACGGGACTATCAAAGTGGGACGGAGGGAGTACCATTTTCAAGAGTAGAATATTAACATTTGTGCAAAAAATAGTTAACATATATATGCTTTTAATATTGAAATTTGCTATAGTCTCTATCGACTAAACTCGACAAGTTTATTATTTAATAATGTAAACCTTACAAGGAAGTCATTGGCATCCTTTTTCTTGAAAAAGGAAGAAAATAGCCATGGGCTAACTCCATTAGATGATAATTCATGCATGTTCTCTTCCAAATAGATTGAAAAATTTATATCTCTGCAAAGTTTGTTTGTTTTATTACTTTGGTTAGGCTGCATTAGACTGAACTATCCCTTTTTGAGTTCAAGCTAAGTTAACGGACTAGTGAATTACGTATATTTTTTGTAGCTAAGAACTGTCTTCATATCTCAAATGAGATGAAAGATTTTTTTCAAATTTAATACTAGCTCTGTGTTTGTTTTTCAATTTGTTCCTCGAGAATAACTTCTTTTTAAGCATTATCTTAACCATTCCTTTTTTTTTTTTTTTGTACTTTGTGCAAGAATTCTTTCACCACATGCCAAGCTGCTCTAAAAAAAGGAAGTGGAAATGTTTAAGATTTCTCATATTACAATAATTAGAGATGGCAAATGGGCGGGATGGACTAAAATGGGCTAAGCCCATTTGATCCCGCCCAAATACCCAAATTAATCCCATTTTATTTATTTTTTAAGAAACACTCTTTTTTTTTCTCAATCAAATATCTCAATATTGTCTTTTCTTTTTATATTATTTGGTTTGTTTATATAACTTTGTAAAAGTTCTACACTCTTTTTTATAAATTATGCGATAAATTTCCAAATTAAATAAATTTTTCTAAATAGGAAATTTATAAAAGACCAACTTCATATAAGTGGATGATTCTTTTTGGGAATTCGTGTTGATTAAATAAAAATCTATTGATCACCAAAATTTAATTGTCTCCAAAATATATCTACTCATCTCGTTATTTTTTTCTTAACTTTCAAGACCCAGTTTAAAATTTTTCAATTCTAAGGCCATTCCAATTCAATAAAATTCTATCAAGAATAGAATTTTGTAATGATGGAATTTTGTAGTTATTAGAGAACACATGATGCATAAGTGCTAATTTACCTAACATCTACTACAACCTTATAATATTAATTTACCAATTTTGAGAAAAAAATGAAAAGAAAGATTATTTGTCATTTTAATATTATTTTAAGGGATAATTTCAGAAACCTCCCTTGAGATTTCTGACAATATCACTTAGTGCCCCTAAGGTTTCAGAAATATCACTTAGCTCCCTTATTTTCAAATTTTTATATCATTTCAAACCCAATTCAAAATATACTATTAAAATAGTCATTTTAAGAAAAAGAACATAATTTCTTTCCAATATTGCCCTTCGGTTGCCTTGCTATTACAAATTAAAAAGCATATTAATCAAAATTTCAAAACTAAGGCAAAAGTATGAGGTATAAATATGATGGAACATAATATAGCAGTTGTTACCATAAAAACAAAAAATTTTAAACTGACAAAAAGGAAATTTTTATTTAAAATGTTTTAAAACCAGAAAAATAAAATTTGTTGTCTTTTTTAAGGTTCAATTGTGTACTACTATAATTGGGGATTGATTATTTTGGCAAAAGTGTAGATTTTTTCTACTAAAGTGTTGCAATCTAGGGGATTGATGATGATTTTAAAACTTTGATGTTGAATACATATATATATATATTTTTTGATATGCTAATTAGGTGCTTTTTTAGGTTTTCTTTAAGGTGCCTTTTGGGTTACCGAATAAAGAAATTTTTCATTTTATGTAAGCTAATTTGAGTGAATTTATAAACTTTTATAAATTATTTAATATTTTCATTTTTTTCTATATCAATGGCTTGAAAATTTAAAAAGGAAAAGTGTTTAAAATTGTATTTGTAACTTATTTGAGATGGCTATAAAAATTAATTTGTAATCCTCTCAAGATGCAAAAAAAAAAGTTATTTTATAAAGTATTATGATGATTTTTATTTGTTTTGTAAATTATTTGTCATGACAATTAAGGAAATACAATAAAAGGGTAATTTTGGAATGAAATTATCAATACACTCCAAAAACTAGTTTTTTAGTATTATATTTTGAATGGGGTTAATAATGATATAAAACTTTGAAAATAAGGGAGGTAGGTGATATTTTTGAAACTTCAAGGGTGTTAGATGATATTGTTAAATACCTCAAGGGAGGTTTCTGAAATTATCCCTTATTTTAATAAATACCCATGGGAGTCCCAAATAAATCCCATACATACCCATATTTTAAATGGGTATTATTGGGTATATCCCAATAAGGCCCAATACCCATATTCTAGATACCCATCCCGTCCAAATTAAATTTGGGTATGGGATCCCAACGGGTCTTGGGTAGTTTTGCCACCTCTAACAATAATATGCATTATACATCCTAGATGACGTGACACGACACACTAACTATAATTGATGATACATGTAAAACAACTCAATCAAACTTCCTTTTCAGCAGTGCAATTTGCACCCATACTCTCTTCAACATGTTCTCCAAATATTGGAAGTAAGCATAGCGCCATGACTTGCAGAAATGAAGGACACCCAAAAAGCCCAATAGGCCAACAGCAAAACCTGGTCCAAGACCAGCATAAACCCAACAAATCTCATAATCCTCGCTACCTCCAGGATCGCCTGATTCTCCACCAAATAGCTCATCATCAGATCCAGTGCAGCTTTTATTTAGTGGCTTACCACAAAGTCCAGTATTTCCAATGTAAATGGATGGGTCCGGTAGTGCCTGCAGCTGAGGTCCCGTTGGAATTGGGCCAAACAACTCATTGAAGGACAAGTTCAGGGAGCTCAGAAAATGCAAGTCCGATAAACTTTGAGGAATCGGACCAGAAAGCTGATTCTCGAATAAGTATAGAGATTCAAGTTGCGTCAAACTCCCAATGTTTTCTGGGATTGTTCCTCCAAGATGATTTCTGGATAAATCCAAACATTGCAATCCAACGAGATCCATTAACTCCACAGGTATTTCTCCACTTAATTTATTTCCTGAGAGCACCATATATCTAACATAAGGCACAGCTGAGGTGTACTTGAGATTTCCACCTTTCATGAAAACTGAAAGTTCTTCACCGTACGGCAGCCCAAAAGACCATCCAGGTAACGTCGGAATCGGAATTGTAACTTCAAAATCTAAGGCGCTCATTCCAGATGCCATCTGAATTACAACTTCAGAATCTAAGGCGCTTGATTGTACTGATCTCATTCCAGTAAAGTTGTTAAAACAACGGGGTATATCTCCAGTTATGTTATTATGGCCCAGATCTAAAAGCCGAAGCAATGACAATTTGCAGAGGCACATGGAGATGTCACCGTGGAAAAAATTAGATTGAAGAACAAGATACTCTAGTTTTGATAATTCTTTGCCAATCCATGACGGTATGATGCCTCCAAATCCATTTTCACCAAGATCAAGAAATTGCAACTTTTTCAAATGCTTGAATGATGATGGTAGCTCCCCAGTGAAATTGTTGTGGTTCAACTTCAAAGATTGGAGAGACTCCAGATGTCCTAATGAAATTGGAATTGACCCATAGAGACTGTTCTTTGCCAGATTTAGCACACCCAAGTACTTAAGATTAGCAATGCAAGAAGGGATTCTTCCGGATAACCGGTTGTTGGAAAGATCTAAGATACGAAGAGCACGCATGGCACACAGAAAATCAGGGATGCCACCACTTAAGTGGTTGTCATTAAGTTGAAGCATTTGGAGAGTGTACAATGACGTATTAGTATCAGGTTGTGGGATTGGCCCCTCCAATGAGTTGTTTTGGAGATATAATTCATAAGTAAGTGTTGGAAACGTTTTCCAAGGCCCATCGAACTTGTTGGACTCCAAATTTATACTTCGGTATCTATGACCATTATTTCTGTTGAGCTCAATCAGTGTTCCAATCATGTTATTGTGGGACAAGTCCAAAACTTCGATACCAGAACACATCTTATCGAACCAATTTGGAATTGAATCTGAGATGCCTGCATATGAAATATTCAAATATTTAATTTCCTTTTGGGACTTGAGCCACAGAGGAAATTTGGTCCCCGTTTTGATGGAACCCATTCCAAGATGTTGGAGTTGAAAACGTGGGACCCATGACAAATTCACATTCAATGTGAGACGAGTAGAGGATACGTCTAAGAATTTCAGTTGCCTGAGTTCGGCAAAGTGAAATTCACGCAATTCCCCACTCAATGGATTCCCGGAAAGACCCAAGAGTTCTAACTTGGTAAGCCTCCAAAGACTCGATGGAATGGTGCCATTGAACCCATTAGAACCAAGTCTGAGGTTGGTGAGTTGTCCGAGTTGCCCAATCACACTTGGGATTTCGCCTTGTAATTTGTTATTTATCATGTCTAGTACGGAGAGAGAAGTTAGGTTGCCTAGGCAACAGGGAAGTGAGCCCTGGATTCGATTAGAACTCACGTCCAGGTAAACAAGATTGTTCAAAGTGCAAAGTTTAGGAGACATTGGACCATAAAAAGCGTTCCAGCCAAGATTGAGATGAACAAGTGAAGTCACATTGAACAGCCAGAGAGGGATTGTGGAGTAAATGTGGTTATATTTGAGGTCAAGTGAGGTAAGAGAAGTAAAGTTGACGTGTGCAAGATGAGAGAGAGAATATATGCCACAAAAGCGTAACGTCAACGATGACAAGAAAGGAAGCTTGTTCAGTGCCTCTAACCAATCTTGGGCCTCTCCTAGTCTCACCCCAGAGAGGTCCAAAGTTTTTAGAGAAGAGAGACTACTGATCCATCCGAGGTTTTTGGCGGACAAATTAGAATCAAGTAGCTGAGTAGTCCAGCTGTTTGAGGTGGAGATGTCAGCATTTTTGCGTGCATCACCAAGATGGAGATGTCGCAAGGCTGAGAGATTTCCTAGTTGAGGCAGGAATTGTCCCATTGAAACCTGCACTAGAAAGGTTGAGATACCTCAAATTCTTCAAGGATCCCAGAAATTCTGGGATTTGAGTTCCTGAAAAATTGTTAAAGCTCAAGTCCAAATAAGACAAATGCTGCAGTTTGGCTAAAGAAGGACTTATCTGACCTCCCAAGCGGTTCTTATCATAGATAGACAGGTACTGTTGTGAGTCACCGTAAGAGAATCGCTTACGCAAATCAAGTATTACCACATGCCCAGTATTCCTGCAGCCGACTCCTTTCCATGAACAACAGTCTTCTCCTGTCCAGGATGCCAAATGATCTGATTTGTCAACCAGGCTTTTCTTGATGTCGAGGAGCGCGTTTCGCTCTCTCGCAATGCAGCGTACGTTTGAATACGGTCTTGCATGGCAGCCAAGGCCAATCCCACCTAGCAAGAAGACAGAAAATAACACGATGAATTTACCCATACTCACCGTACCTTTACCAGCGAACTGCTAATAAGCTCAATGGTAGATTTTTTTTTTTTTTTTTGCTATTAATGTTTTCACACAAGATTCATGAAAAGGTTTGAGTGGATAAAGGAAAAACCACAAACCCTCTATTTATAGGTCCAATGTTGAATGGGAACATAGAATTATGGATTTCAAAAGCTGAGAAAAGTCTTGTAGTTACTGTGGTGGTCAGAAAATTTTCCTTGTTCCTGGCTACAACTTTTTCCTCCTTCCTGATAATTGTTCTCTATTTTCACTACAACTTTTGCATCTGTTTTGATCCTAAAAAGAACTTCTTTTTCCCCCTGATTTACAGTATGCCTTAGTTTGAGAATAGGATGGCAGCTGTATTGGGGCTTTAGCTTGAAACAAATTAAAAGATTGACATTCAACAATTTCACTACATATTAATGTCACAGTCAATGTTATTCTGATACGTTGTTGTTTTATTGTTCTGTACGTCATTTCTTAGTTTTGGAAAAAATAAACAGTTTAGGTTTGGTGTTGATATTGACAAGAATCGTTGCTAAAAATCATGAAACATTAGTAAATTTTTTTTGTCCAAGCTAATCTGTTGATTTTTACAAAAGGAGACACTAATTAATCTTTGACATAAATTCATATAGTTTCATTGTTCAGGTAGGATGTCATTCCAAATCATATTACTTAAATGGATGAAATAAAGCACTCTAATTCTTTGACTTATGATTGTTCAGACTTTTTGACTCAGATAAATCCATTTCCTAGTTTAACCTAATCGGTTTTCCTTTTCTATACTTCTACTTGTTAGTTTTCTCAATTTGTGGTTGAATGAATATCAAAATCATCTATGGTACTAGTGATCCGTGAAGCAAAACTTTAGGCAGAAATAGGAACCATTAAAGTTGAGAGAACGCAGAAGTGAGTTTGCTTTTGGAAAAACGAAAAGATTATTTCAATAAAAATTAATGTTTGAAGTTATAAATCGATAATTCCTTCTCATTTAGTGAAAAAATTATTCATGCAGTGTTTGCGCTTGTTTCTAGTTTATGTCTATGTGGAGAGGAACAGCTTCCTAAGGATGATCAAAATTTCAGACACACAACAAAAATGCTATTTTTTTTTCAAAATTTTTATACAAGTAAACTCTACTAAGCATTAGAAAAGAGCAGTTGCTAATAATTGATTCCTACAAGTTCTCAACAAAACGTAACTGATTCACTATTTAGGGGCAGCTCTATAAGACTTTGAGAGATGTGAAATTACAATACTCAACGGTAATTGTAACTCAATTTGCGAAGGTGGAATTATGTAAAGGCTTCACCACTGAGCACCTTGTTCCATTTGCTTATCCCACCTTCTAGTAGAATTTTACCTCGATCATTATTTATACTGGTGCTAAACGCACACTCGATGTGTGTCCAATAAAGAAATACATAATATTTATAGTCAGGTTTTATATAAAATAAAATTTTTTTGGCAGCTATAATATTTAAAGATGGTTATGTTGAAAATTGATGCTTAAATAGTTAAAAGTAAAAAAAAAAAACTTATAGGTAGTTATTTCGACAAAATATGTGTAGATAACTGAACAAAAAATAGTTGTCATAAGAATTAAAATGAAATTTTTACTCCAACCCATCTCTCCCCCTTTATACTGACAGGTAGTCTAAGTGCACCAGTTTTTCAGTGTCAAAACTACTTTTTCCTTTTTCGTTTCCATTGCTTTTTCCGGTGATAGTACAACCGACGGAGAATGCTTGTCCTCTGACAAAGCCGAAGTAGTCAGTGATGTGGTAATTTCCACATCAGGAGAAGTCCATATCATAACTATTCTACCAACTGGCGCTTTTGGGCCGTGCTGTGTCCAACGTTCTTCACAACGTTCTTTATGGATTCCTTTCTCAGTTGACTGACTCCACTACAAAACTTTTATTAGTCGTCTCCGCAATTTCTTGGATAAGTCAGATACGAAGTTCACTTGAAAAGTCGAAATGGAAAAAAAAAATATGATTATACTTATTCGAAATAATACATATGAGATAAAAAGATAATTAAAAAATATATTAATAATGGAAGTAAATAAATTATTATTAATAGATTATTATCGCAGAAATTACAATCAAGAAATTCTTGTGAGCAGTCAAAAACAAAAGGAAAAAGAATCCTTCAGACATAGCTAACAAGAAATTTAAGTGCAGTGCACTTCTCCTTAGCTATTAAAGAGCGTCCATTTATCTCAGGATTCTCAATCCTCTCATCCCTTTGGTTTTATGCTTAATCTGCCTAAATTTAGCTCTGATTTTGGGCGTTACTGATTGTTGCAGGTACTATTCACCTGCTTAATTGGCCTTCCTTTTGGGCATGATTGATATTAATGCTCAATTGATAGGAGGCCTTTAAGATTCAACTCATCCCAGTGGGGTGGTCTATAATTCCCCGAAAGGAAAAGTGTTAAAAAGTGATGTTTAATTGTTGCTGTTGTTTAATTGTTGTTGTTATTATTTTCTCCCCCGTTCTTAAAGCCGGAAGACAAAAGGGAAACTTGAACGTGGGACTTGTGATTCCAGAAGTTTTCACACAAGATTCATAAAAAGGTTTGAGTGCATTAAAAGCCACAAACCCTGTTGTACTTCTAGGTAGGTCCAATGTTGCATGTTTAACGTTGTTCAAGAGTTGCATGGTTCCTGTCCTTTTATCACTGTAGCCGACTTGAACCTTTTTCCCACTTCCCGGAAACTGTTTACTTTTCTTCATCTCTGAAATTCCTCCAGTTGTAGGCTCTGTGTGTTTGGATAGTAGATTATTTGAGATAATTTTTTGATAAAAATACTGTAACATTTTTTTGATGTGATGTATGTGAAATAAAAATGTGGTTAGAAAATATGTTGATGATGCAAGCAAGTAAATTTTGCTAAATAATTTCCTATCCAAACAGCAAAATCTTGCATAAGGTCTTATTATAAAATTGATAACATTGTGCCTAAACCTTTTTTTTTTTTTTTGGCTAAAAAAGTGATACATATCTTAAGGTCATAGTTCCATTCAATTAATATCCAAATTCCATTTTCTGATGTAGTTAGACTAGCTCTACGTACGACAATAAGGGAACAATCAATTGAGAGTTAATTGTTGGACAGGTTTATCATCAGTTACCAATGACCATCTCGATCTATTTTCTAGTTTCGATTTAGTAAAACAATCGGTTACCAATCAATCTAAAATTTCTAGAACTACATCTGAGTAAACATCTCAAAATGTCTTTTAACCATTTTTTTTTCTTTGCTAAAAAAATTAACTTACATTTTGAGCAGATTGATGCTTGAGGTAAATCAGAAAACCTCAATCTTGATTTATGCCATGATTGCATCCAGTAAAGCATTGTAGTTTATCTCAAGAAACTTATCGGAGTTTTTGACCTCGAACGAGTCATTCTCCCAATCGTTTTTCCTGTTCCTTCCTCAGCTTCATAATTTTCTCATTTTAGGGCCAAAAAAATGTCAAAATCATCTAAGGTGTTGACCAATGTCAGTTAGAAGTGAGTTCACTTTTGAAAGGAGGGAAAAAAATTATAATTGAAATTAATAATTGAAGTTAGAAATTAATGGAATCACGCGTTTTTCCTTGTTTTGTTGCAAAAGAATACGCAAGCATGTATGTGCTTGTGCGTGGTTGTCATCTCAACACAAGACATTATCCCCACCATTAGCCCTACCGTCGTCTCAAATACTACAGCCAACTCTGGGAGAACACTACACACGTATATAATGGAGCTAGGGCATCGATTGTTGCCAATGCAACTGTTACTGAACAATTCATAATTTAGATTGAGTTAACAATATAAAATTTCAAAATGTACAGCTAAAATAATATCAATAACTTTGACGCAAAAGAAGTAAATACCCGCATAAATTGTACTCTAATATAATATCTCTGTTATAAAAATATACATTTCATTTATAGTGAATTGTAATTTGTTGAAAAATTGTTACATCCCTCAAAAATAGTTGCACTAAAAACCTCCCTGCCCCGCATTCTATATAATCTAATGTCAGAGGATATTATCGGTGCAAATAGGTGGTCATGGGCTGTGGGACAGTAGGCATCAAAGAGATGCTGACTCCTTATATTCTTTCATGCCACAGTAGTCTGATTGTTATTATGCCCTACTGGGCATGAAAGAACATGTGCTACACGATTGGCTGTTAAACGTCTGAATTTGATATTCCCAGTTCACTGGGTGTGAATCCTGGAAGATAATGCTACTTTTGACTAATTGTGTTGCAAAACCGTTGGTCAAGGAGTTGTGTAATTCACCAGAGGCAAACAACTGAAAAAGTACATGAACTGAGGGGGAACACCGGACAGCATTCTCACATGAAGAGAGTTTAGTTTGAAGAGATGGATCCTAAATGAGAATTTCGTGTGAATTTATTAGTATTACAATTAGAAGTTTTTATTTATTTCCATGTGCTCTTAAGACAATAAATCATTTGAGTCTTAGACCTTTTCATTGTCTGGTTTTACATGGCAAAATCAAAGTGGGAAGAAAAAACAAATTTGGATGCATCCGTAGCGTCAAAGATCAAACTTATTAATACATGATAACTTTCTTTCAAAATGTGAAAAACATACAGGATAATTGCAATGCTGAAAAATGATTAAGTTTAGGACGGTAAATAAAATTAAAAAACAACTTGGCTTCAAGCTTAAATCTGGAGAATTGTTCTTCTTTTAACATATGGGATGTCTTAGATATAGAGATGCACAGTAAAAGTTCTTTCTTTGGTTAGTTTTGGTTGGAGAAACATATATCACGCAGGACTAACTCCTCTCCAATGCATTGGAGGAATTTTTCTCTATTACACCTCAAAAAAATTAATTTAATAATTATTTTTAAAAATAAACACCTTTCAAAATATATTTCATCAGTTGTATTAGTTATACATAAAATTTTGTATAAATTTGACTAAGTTTTGCCCTTTAATTAATCATTTACAAAATTTGTTACAATTTTAATTCATTTTTCAACATCCAAATATTTCGTGTGCCAAGGTATTCGCATAAGAATATCATCATTAGTTTGTTAGTTTAGACTTTAGAGATCAAAAGAAAAGTGATGGCACATTTAAATGAATTCATAGAGATAAAAAATATTAAATATAAACAAATGGAGAAAATAATTGAGAGAAAACCAACAAAGAGGATCCGAGCCCATGTCATGCACTGATTATACACAAATAAAGGAAGAAATACATAAAACAAAAAAGACCACCAAAAAAAAAAAAAAAGAAAGAACAGAATAACATAGAGAAAGAGTTCAAGTTCTATTCATCAAATCCCACAACCCTTCTGCATCCCCACCACCTATTTTCCACAGCCATTAACACAACCATCTCACCTACTGATATCTTCCAGAGAAATTTCTCCACACGAGCCTCCAATCCATTTGTTTCCTTTTTGTCTCCTTTCCTTCTTCTTCGAGTTGGACAGGTCAATTTTTACTTTGATTCAATTCATGTACATCTTAAACGATTCTGTAAAGTGACCAAATTATTCCCGCGAAAATCACTAGTTGACTTCAGTAACAGAGCAATAAACACATGATGTGACCTAAGTGTCACATGATTTGTAAGAATAAGAGTGAATCATTTAATTAATTCTTCAAAGACTCGAGGGATTGTTTGAAATGATAAGAAGACAGCTGATGCAAGTTTTTAGGCTGTCAAGTCGCTGCATTGGGTTATTCTCCTGCTAGAAAAAGTGC
The DNA here is from genome assembly GCA_013103745.1 of Gardenia jasminoides. Lineage (NCBI taxonomy): Eukaryota > Viridiplantae > Streptophyta > Magnoliopsida > Gentianales > Rubiaceae > Gardenia > Gardenia jasminoides. The sequence goes on from CM023105.1 coordinate 34,492,032, forward strand.
AAATTAGTCACTTCATATATTTACTTTTTTGGCCGTGTCAATGATCTGCATTCTGTTCTTTTGGGTGATAATTTGGTCATTCACATAATCATGTGAAGTGTACTCACCGAATCAACCACAAAGCTAACTGTTTGAATTGATTGCGTATAATTGGAAATCTTGTGATATTATAGGGGTAGACTGGTGCAATTTAACTTTTAGAGCTACAACTACAAGGTAATAAAAGAGTATTTTTCAAGGGGATTACTCCACTAAGAACAATTTACCATTTGCTATCCCACCTTCTATTGGAATTCTAAATCCACCATGATATTATATGACGTTAGTAAATGAGCACCAGTTTTCTAATATGAAATCATGAAGAATCTTTGACTTTAAAAAAGTGAGCATTTCCTTCATAGTTTTCATATATTTTAAGGACTAAGTTTCTATTCACTGTCAATATAATAGATCTTTTATATTAGCAAGTATAGATGTATGCCACCTGTACAAAAAGTGAATTTCAAACTTAAAATTGGATTACATGGCATGTATTTATATCCCTCATATATACATTGACTGTGTATTAAAAAAATTACTCATATTTTAATTGTAACACAGTGCTTTTTCTAATGATAAGATAACATCAAGGAATCTTTTTCTCTTGGGGAAAAAGAAAAAGAAAGTGATTATTTGCTTCACAATTTTGTATAATCTTCCATATAATATTCATTGTTTATTTGTTGTTCACTTTTGAATTAAGGAAAAAAATTTGAGCCATTAAGGCTAACGGTTAGTTTGGAAGCTGGGTTTTGGACCGAAAAGAAAGGGAAAGAAGAGAAAGTACCAATTTTCCTTTGTTTGTTAGTTTTTAGTGAGAAAGAAAAGAAAGGAAATGGGAGGATTCTTAAGGATGAAAGTGGCCAAAAATTTTCCGCCCATTCATGAATTTGGCGCCTCAACTCAAGACATCATCTCCGCCATTAGCGCTTGTATCAAGAAGTGTATGGACAAATGCATTAACCATTCAGAAGTTTCCTATTATTTCCACGTACTCTTGGGACCCAAAAAAAAAATCATTTGAATCTTAGAAGTTTTTATTATTCTGCTATAAATCTTTATAAAATCAAATGAAAACAAATAAACCTGGATACATGCACAGTGTGGAGAATCAAAATTACCAATACATGACAAATGTCTTCCAAAATATGGAAAAACATTCAAGCTAATTGCAGCACTTAAAAAATAAAACAATTTAGGTGGATTAATGTCAACAACATTTGCTTCAAGTTTAATTCTGGAAATATTTGTCCTTTCTAACATATGGGAACTCTTAATTTTGGGAAACAGTTGTAAAGTTCTATTTAGGTTAGTTTTTTTTTTTTTCGTTATCGTGTATGTCTTGCACCTCTAATGATACACAGATTGGGTTGGCATGTTTTCTGTTCTAAGGCCAGTGATTTCATCAATTTAGATGGGCCTATTATGAACAACATTCTGATAGTAAGATCAATTTTTGTCTGTGATTTCTAAAGTACGATCACAGGGCTGAATTGGCAGGCCTACAGGAATAGTCCTTGGATTTATATTTCATACTTTTGGTATCCGATTTGGGTCTATAATTGGCCTAAAAAAAAAATAAAAACTATAAACTCTTTAATTGTTATTGTTGACGCATTGAGAAAAGTGATTAGCTACTTGTACATATTAACCAACTGTTTATCTTTTATATGATGGAACTCAAAATAAACAATTTACTGCAAAATATTTATGCTACTCCACGGGTTCCTGCCCCCCCTTTTTGCCCTTCCCCTTGCCCAATTCCCTGCCGCCCCAATTGACTGGCCGGGGGATTGCTTCCCTGAGATGGTGGTTTGGTTCCTAGCTTGTTCTTTAGAAAAAACTATAAAAATGATGCAGTGTTGTTAAGAAATGAAGGTGCACCATAATTATTATGAACAATATTGTAATGCCTATGTCATCGCAGAAACTAGAGATCTGCAATATATAAAGAATATGCAAATAAATACAAATAGGTAATTTCTAAATTCACATGAAATGCTTGATAAACAGTTCCAATGAGAAACCAATGTAAACTCCCTAAAAATGAGCGAAATGTTTGCTTACTAGGAGACGAAATAGAAAAACACAAATAGAAGGGGAAAAAGGCGGATTAACTATCATTTGATAGTGGTCTTTTTTCCTTTTTTTTAATTGGTTAACCCCCTACATGGGAAGGACGCCAGTTCTGATTTGTTTGGTTAACCCCCTACAATAAGATAGTGTTTGTTTGTCAGGAAAGTGAAGGAAAATAACTTTCTTGCAAATTTTAAACGTTTGTTTGTTACGAAATTCATGGGCCCATCATATAAAATTTTCCGTAACTGCCCATTCTATTGTCAAAATTTTCCTGCTAAAATTGGTAGGAACGCGATTCACGGGAAAATTTCAACTAGTTAGACTCTTTTCCTTTTTTTTTTTTACAACTCATCTCTTTGACAACGCCACTGCTTCTGATTACCATAACTTACCTTCAACATCTCTATGAATAATTTCCAAAGAAGTCCCGTCACTGCCATAACAGAACTCGGGCTTTCTGAAGATGAAGGTGTCGCCGCCTTGGCCTTTAGCGCAGCCAAGGCTGAATGATCGAATACAAATCTCTGTCACACATTTGTGCTCGTTAGTTACTGGACCATGACATGACAACATCCGTGAATCTTTATATAACTTGATATCAGGAGGAAATATAGAAGTTGAAATAGAACTGGGATAAATTTGTTTCGAAGGATCACAGGCTGTAGTTGCCCAAGCTTTCATAGATATCGACCACAAGAGGCCATCAAAGACCTATGAGAGGTATAGATGCGGATGGCAATCCCACCACAGCCGAAGTAGTTATCTGAATCATGAAAGGATAAGTTTGGGACAGTAGGTCAACAGAAGCAAACTAATGTTAAATAATAATAATAATAATAAATGATTACCCTTTCAAGACCCACGACAGTTGCTCCATTAAGCAAAGGTCCATGTGTAACGTAGCTGTGCCCAGTAATACAACCGCAGTTGGCTGTGTTAGGAATTGGGACAGCAGGCACAGCGCAAATTAAAAATTTTTAGCCCCAATCTCTCTCCAGAAATCACCCTAGGTTCTACGTATGACTTAAATAGAGGGTTCTAGAGAATTACCTTAATCCTGCAGAAGGTGCTTCTAACTCGTTGGAGTAGGCAGAGATCCCCCGGAACAATTCAGATGTCCTACCTCTACTATAATCCACGTGAGAGTGCTTCTGGATTTCACCTGATCGTCTCTACGATCTATGTGTGTGTGTATGAGTGAAGAACATCTACTAGCCTTTCTCACTCTAACTCACAGACTCTCTATTTTTCTCTCTACGTAAGGTTTCAGAAACTTCAGCCTCTCTCTCTATTCTGACTATCAGAAGTGATCGTTCTATCAGTTCCAATAGACTATCGTATAGTCTGTATATATGGATAGGGGAGAGAGAGATAAGAGAGAAACAGAAGGATAAGATAGGGTTAGGTGGTTTGATTCAAAATCAAACCACCGTAACATCTGATGACCTCTTATCCTCTTCTGTTATCTGACAGATAAAAGATAACCATTTTATCTTATTTGTCAAATGACCCCAAAATTTATTTATCTTTATAAATAAACCCCAAAAGTATTTATTTCCAAGTCCCTACTTGGACACACAATTTTGATACAGAATCAATCTCGAAGCGTGTGATCCAATAGATTCCAAATACACTGGTAATAATTATGAATTATAATTCTTAAAAGAATTAGATAAAATAAACACCTTTATTTTATCATTAATTACAATAATTAATCATTCATAATTATAAATTGTGAGCGGTGTCTAGCAACACATCACAACTACCCAAGTATTCGGAATTGGTCAAGGGGAATTCCGACCTAACCTTTCCATGAAAAATTACCGTGTAATTATTATCCTTTCACCATCGATATCCTATTAGTCAGGGAATAAGGAACAAGTGCCAATTCCCTAATAACTAATTAATTTTTTAGTTTTCGGAATTAACCTTAGATTAGGTTAACTTGAAAACATTCTTTAATTAACCTAATGTAGTCGACTATTAAGGTTAAATTCCAACTAGTGGCCTTTCTGGATATCAACTCCCACTATCGGAGTGGTGAATTCTCTCTTGATCACTCACTATCTTTCTATGCTTCACACTACCCCCAATTTCTATTCTTTAAGTCACTCCTGGTGAGTAACAAGAAATAGAATCAAAAGGTAGTGATTCACACTCAAGATACTGTGGTGATTTCAAGTCTAGGATCACTTACACAATTTCTCATAAGAGATTCAACCATTGGCACTAGATAGATATCCTGATGGGATCTCTGTGTGGATCACTCCAATGAATTTGTACCTTACAATTCATTTACACATTAGTCTAGGTATCCCTATACCATGGTTGATGAGAACAACCATTACTTACACTAAGTAGGGGTTAACTGTGTACTAGTCTGTCCGTATTAATAATGTCCTGTCTCATTAATACTATGATTAGGAAAATTTAAAAATATTTATTATAAATGCGATTGATATCTCATAGTCAGCAACTCTTGTGACTACCATCACATTAATAAATATTCTAAAGACTTTATCAGTTATATCAAATATTAAACAGATAAAATTGGAAGTTCATAAAATACAAAACTTAATTAGGAATGTATTTAAACAAAATAATTGTTTTAGGGCATACATTTCAACAACCTCCCACTTGCACTAAAACAATTCATTCATCACTTTCAATCCAAATGAAAGTACATGACGATCATGTTTCTTTTGAAATAGTACCTTAGTAAGAGGATCAGCTATATTATCTTCAGTAGGGACTCTTTCTATCTTTAAATCATTCCTGGCAATGATTTCCCTAATTAGGTGAAATCTTCTAAGTGCATGTTTAGACCGTTGATGAGACCTAGATTTTTTTACCTGGGCAATAACCCCATTGTTATCACAATACAGAGTTACTGGATTAACAATGTTAGGAACCACACCAAATTCAGACACGAACTTCTTGATCCAAACGGCTTCCTTAGCTGCCTCCGCGGCTGCAATGTACTCAGCCTCTATTGTAGAATCGGCTGTGGTGTCCTGTTTGGAACTCTTCTAGCAGACGGCACCTCCATTGAGAGTAAAGATGAAACCCAACTGTGATTTACAGTTATCTTTGTCAGACTGAAAGTTTACATCTGTGTAGCTCTTAAGTTCCAACTCACCATTTCCATATACTAAGAACAAATCTTTAGTTCTTTTCAAGTACTTAAGAATGTTCTTAACGGCTGTCCAGTGACCCTCACCTGGATTAGTCTGGAACCTGCTCGTGACACTCAGAGTATGGGAGACATCTGGTCTTGTACATAGTATAGCATACATAATTGATCCAATTGCCTAAACATATGGAACATTATGCATCTTATCAATCTCAACTTGTGTCTTAGGACACATGTTTTTAGAAAGGCTTATCTCATGAGTCATAGGTAAGAAACCCTTCTTAGACTGATCCATGCTAAACCTCTTTAGCACTTTATCTATGTATGTAAATTGTGAAAGACCAAGCAGCCTTTTAGATCTATCTTTATAGATCTTAATACCCAGTATATAGGCTGCCTCTTCTAAATCTTTCATGGAAAAGTGTTTGGACAACCAACCCTTCACTGATTGTAACATTGGGATATCGTTTCCCATTATTACTATGTCATCCACATATAATATAAAGAAAACGATTGAACTCCCACTAACCTTCTTGTATACACAAGGCTCATCCGGATTTTTAAGAATACCAAATTCTTTGATTGTTTCATCAAAGCGGATGTTCCAACTCCTGGATGTTTGTTTAAGTCCATAAATGGACCTCTGTAGCTTGCATACCTAACTGGAATTTGGCGATTTAAGCCTTCAGGTTGTGTCATGTACACATCCTCTTGCAGATTCCCATTAAGGAATGTAATCTTTACATCCATCTGCCAAATTTCGTAGTCATGGTATGCTGCTATTGCAAGCAATATCCGAATAGATTTAAGCATAGCTACTGGTGAGAAAGTTTCATCGTAATCGATTCCCTCTTTCTGCTTGTAGTCTTTGGCCACCAGTCTAGCCTTATAGGTAATCACATTACCATCCAGGTCGGTCTTATTCTTAAAGACCCATTTACACCCTACGGGTTTTACCCCTTCAAGTGGATCAACCAAGATCCATACCTTGTTGTCATACATGGAATCCATTTCGGAGTTCATGACCTCTAACCATTTGGAGGAGTCTGGACTGTTCAGAACCTCTTGGTAGGTAGTAAGTTCATCATCTTGAATGACTAGTACATCATTCTCCTGACTCACAAGAAATTCATATCTCTTGGGAGCGGAGCGTACTCTTACTGACCTACGGGGCTTTTGAACGTCCACAGCTTCCGTTTGCGCCTCATCACTATGTGGTTGAGCCCTTTCTTCAACAGGCTGTTCTGTGTTTGTTTGAACATTTTGAACTTCTTCAAGTTCCATGTTAGTTTGAGTGTCTTGAACTTCTTCAAGATCTATTCTACTCCCATTGCCCCTTTCTAGAATAAACTCTTTTTCTAGAAAGATAGCATGCTTTGAGACAAACACTTTGTTCTCAGTTGGGTTGTAGAAATAGTATCCTATAGACTCTCTTGGATACCCTACAAACAAACAATTGTCAGATCTAATTTCAAACTTATCTGACTCTACCTTTTTTACATAGGTGGGGCAGCCCTAAACCTTCATGTAAGACAGTTTTGGTTTCTTTCCTTTCCATATCTCATATGGTGTGGAAGCAACAGCTTTACTGGGTACTCTGTTATGAGTATGGGAAGTTGTGTCTAAAGCATATCCCCATAACGATTTTGGGGCACTCGAGTGGCTCATCATGGACCGTACCATTTCTAATAGGGTGCGATTTCTCCTTTCAGATACACCATTTAGTTGTGGTGTCCCTGAAGGAGTCCATTGTGGAATTATTCCATTATCCTTTAGATAAAATTGAAACTCATCGCTTAAGTATTCTCCACCACGATCAGATCGTAGTGTTTTAATACTTTTACCGGTTTGTTTCTTTACTTCATTTCTGAATTCTTTGAACTTTTCAAAAGAATCAGACTTGTATTTCATTAAATACACATAACCATATCTAAAATGGTCATCTGTGAAAGTAATGAAATATGAAAATCCACCTCTAGCTGTGATTGTCATTGGACCACATATATCAGTATGTACTAGTCCAAGTAAATCACTGGCCCATTCCCCTTTACCAGTAAAGGGTGCTTTGGTCATTTTTCCAAATAAACAAGTCTCGCATACATCATATGATTCATAATTAAATGATTCCAAGTACCCACCTTTGTGTAATTTGGAAATGCGTTTCTCATTTACATGACCAAGTCAACAGTGCCAGAGATAGGTTTTATTCAGTTTATCTAATTTCATTCTCTTTTTCTTATATATTGAGAATTTGGTTGTCCAGATCTAGAATGTATAAATTGTTATTCCAATTTTCAGAACCATAAAACACACCATTCTTTGAAAAAGAACAACATTTATTCTCCTGAGTTATCTTAAACTCATTTAAATTTAAACAGGAAATAGAAATGATGTTCGTTGTAAGTGTTGGAATATAATAACAGTTTGAAAATTCTAAAATTAAACCACTGGACAAACTAATGTAGTAAGTCCCTACAGCTAAAGTAGCAACCTTTGCTCCATTGCCCACACGTAGGGTTACTTCTCCTTTACCCAACTTTCTACTGTCCCTTAGACCCTGCATAGATGTGCAAATGTGACGCCCCACCTCTCCCAAGGGCAAACCCAAGGGTATCAGTGGACGCCTGCCCAACTCTCGCCAGGACTCACTACAAAATTCAAGGTAGAATTACAAGTTTTCATTCCTAAAACCCTAACTAGCGTCCCACCAAAAACAAATCATCAATAATTATCATCAAAGTTACAACAATAGTAACTTCAAGTACACTAAACTATTAACTTCACAATTAATACCAATCCTATATGAAAATACAAAATCCTACCAAAGGAACTAAAACCTCGATCTACGATTCCCACTTCGATACCTGTTAAGGAAAACAAATATATGAGGAACGCCAAGAGGCCAAGAAAGCATGCACGCAAGCAAGATAAAGCAACACTTTCGCAAATAATACAATTGAAAGTAAAACAAACAATATTTCACGTAAAGTAAGTTAATAACACCATATAAAGGATACGTGGACACGGTGGTAGGTGTCTGTCCTCACTTGACGTAACGTACCCCCTCCCAAATTTCTGCATTTCCATAATCATGTCCGGTCCATTTCATGAGCTCTGACTTCCAAATCAAAATGTTAACACTCCGACAACCACACTCTCACATCCTCAGACACCACTTGAATCCCTCACCCGTCTACTTACACCCCTGCAGACCCACTCGTCAAAATATATAAAGTTGGTAATACTGAGTATACCTTGGTCTAACGCTCCAACTGACATAACACTTTTAAGACCCATGGTTCACCAATCCCTCGACCAAGCCCCTATTGCTGGCCGGTTTAAAGGTTTCCCAATGGGGTTTGGGCGTCCCCACACTTTCAATGGCAATAGCAAGCAATTCAAGCAGTTGTAATTCAAGTATCCACTGTTCAAGTGGTCAAACAATGAACAATTCAAGCAGTGGAGTTCACTTAAAAGCAATTCAATTATGGTGAGCGTGATAAAGTACACGCTCACCGAGCATACAATCATGCTTTTCAAATCATGCACATTAATTGAAGCACAATATCAGGCACTTGGACACTCACCAAGAAAAAGGCAAGGAATCAGTCGAGCAAGTTTTACTTTTCCAGATATTCTCCCTTGACGACTTTAGTCACCTGGAGACAAAATCTCGATCACAAACTAGTTCAAGTAAGTTGACATGGAAAACATTTATACTCGAAGTTCTTGGAAATAACTCCGAGAATCACACTTTCAAGAGAAAATTCATAAAGCAAAGTACACGTCTCGGAATTGGGTAAGGATTGAGCCGTTGGACCCTAGATTCAACCCTCTAAAAGTCACAAGAAGGCATCAAGTACAAATTCACAAAGCAAGGCAATCAAAACTGGACATCAAGAAGTTGCTAGGACATTGTCGGGTAAAACAGTGCAGATTTTCAGCCATCTTCCAAGAGCTACTGTAGCTCGTAGAGAGAGAATCAGTATGTAAGGGTTATACCGTTAGAAATCCCTGCAAGTCTAGTTTCAAATGCCGCTGATAGCATTCAATTTCGACTCTCGAGCGTGAAATGGCAGTCAACAGAACAAGACAGGTCGGGCTGACTGATCAAATAAATTTCCAGATTCACAGGGCAAGATTTGGCATATCATTTGGAGGTCTAAAACACCTTAGATTAACACCAAATTTGGTACACATATACTCTGATCTATGCAATATAATACTACCAAATTTCAGTCAAAGACTCCCACTTGAAGGTCACTTTCTAATTGCACAAAGTTTGGTCATCAACATGTTCTCAAATCTGGAAATCTCTGCAATTTTCCTTCTAAGTTCAAAAATCATGTCAAGCCACTTCCAAACGATCTAAAATTTGGTACCCAGCTAGTGTCAGGCCTCCTTAACCTATACATATCCCAATTGGAGCAAGTTTTCCTTAAAATTTTATCAAAATTTCCCATGAAAACAGCACCTCTTTTCGGTAGCAACTCTTCCAGGTTTTTGATGTTCCAACAAGTCTTTTCAAAATCATTTTTGTTTTGCAAAGAGTCCAGCCCTCACCTAGACCAGCATCTTAGAGGTGAAAAATCACAAAATAACAGTGTTAAAACAGGGCAAACTAACCCCAAAATACAAGTGACAACTTTGAACACCCAAATTCTAGATTTTAAGGTTTCTTGAAAAAAATTTAAGTTTTGAGCAGTGTTCTTTGGAAAATCATAACTTGAGTTCTATAAGTCCAAAAATTACAAATCTTATACCGTTGGAAAATATACTCGATGAACTAAAACTCTCAAGAAGACACTCATAGAAGATTCAAATCGAAAACCAATCAATTTCCAGATTAAAGCTGCTGTCACAGTGAAAACAAAGCTTATCAGTCTTGATTTTCAGTCTAATTTGAAAATTCACCAAAATTCACAGAAATTGAACTAGCCTTTAAAATGTATACTGCTAATAGAACTCAGATTCTAGTTTCAAACGCAATAAACGGAACTTGATTTGGACTTTCCTACACCAAGTTATAATAGTTGCAAGTAGGCTGATCCATCAGCCCTGTTTTCCCGAAATTCCAGATTCTTACACTTCCTTTCTCAACCATTTTTCAACATCAAACAAAACTATTTTTACATGAAATTTCTCACACACTTAGGCCATCATGTGAACATCAAGAATCAACAAGAGAGAGATGAAATTATTGAGCTAAAATTGAGGAATTAAAACTGCAAGGAACCGGCACTCCAACCCCCCCCTCTCTCTCAGCTCCTCACTTTCTCATTCCTCTTTCATTTTCCAGCAACAAATCGCACACAAAACACCTCACATACACACACACAAGATCATCAACAGCCCCAAGTTCATATATGGTGGGATTTTATAGAGCCCACTTTCATCAATCAACAACAAATTCCATTACAAAGAGCTACAAGCTCTCTTAGCCAAGAAAGTGAAACAATTGAACAAGATTTTTGGTGTTTATGAAGCTTACCCCTAATCCAGCAAGAAGCTCGATTGATGGTGGATGAAATGGCTCACCAAAGCCCTCAATCCTCAAGCTCAACAACCGGTTTCTCCTCCCTCTCCAAGGTGATCCGAAGCTTCCAAGAGAAACTAGCAAGTTCTTCAAGTTTTTGTTGGTTTAAATGGTGATTTGTGGTGTTTCCTGAAGCTGGAATTTTGAAGACAAAATGAAAGGAAATGAGGACCAAGTGGTCGGCCAAGCTTGGGGAAAAAAAGAAGAAAAGGAATAGTATTTTTGACTTTTGGAGCTTTTATGGAAAAATGGAAGGAATGAATGAACTACCGATTGGACATAAAGTCTCTTTTTTTTCCGTGTTGGGTTGATTCACATGACAAAACACTACGATCCCGGTTCTCTCATTTATATATTCCAAATACATATTTTAACATTCGAAACTTACATCTTATAGTCGATCCTAGGCCCGAGTACGAAATTTAAACATTCAAATAGTTTGAGTTGAAAACATAGTTTAAATGTACAAATTGCATCTTAAAACTTTTCGTGTCGTTACAATTGATAAACGACATTTAAATAATTCAAACTAATTTTAATGAAATAATTTTATGAAAATATGAAATTTTATAATTTTATAAAATAATTTGATGGTTAAACATCGTTTTCAAATAAAAGGAAGTAACGTATGGCATATTTGCAATTAAAATGATCTAAAATAATTATTCAGTGAAAATAAATAAATAATTAAATAAATAGGTCGAATAAAATAATTTTTCGGGTCCTCACAGCAAATGTGAGAGTCACATCCGATATCTAATACCCAAGAGTCAGATTTGGAAGTAGAAACATTAATCTCAATCATGTATGTACCTGTTGATGAAGTTTTCCCAAACTTCTTCTGTTTTAGATTCTCCAGATAGGCCTTACAGTTCCTCTTCCAATGTCCAGTTTGTCCACAATGGAAGCAGGTTCATAACGAACTGAGAGAAAGAATCTGGCAGAGATTGAAGAACTAAATCAACATTTAGCTCTTGGTCCATCTTGAAGCCCAATTCAGCTAAATTCTCAATTAGCCCAATCATCTTCAAAACGTGTGGAGCAATGAGTGCTCCCTCCGCCATTTTGCACCTGAACAGTTCTTTTGAAGTATCATATCTCACCGTTCTAGATTGTTGTTCAAACAACTCTCTCAAGTGTTGAACTATTTCATATACTCCCATGTTCATATGCTGCTGTTGAAGTTGAGGAGTCATAGGGGCAATCATGATACATGACGCCGTTCTATTGTCATCCTTATGCTTCTTGTAAGCATTTTTAACAGTAACAGATGCATTTGGTTCGGGTTCGTTAGGCATAGGCCCATCAAGTACATACTCGATTTTTTCGTGGGTGAGAACAAATAGGACGTTGCGATGCCAGTCGAGAAAATTTGTGTCGTTTAGTTTACAATCAGTGAGAATGGTACGTAGGCTCAGATTGTTACTCATTCTACAACAAAATAAAGATAGAGTTTATTAGAAAAAGTTTTATTTAATAAAATGATAAAAACTTCCAAAAATTATGATTTTATTTTCACTATTTTTCCAAATCAATTACTCTCTAAAATTGATCCGAGATTTTCAAAAAATCCATAGTGGCTAAAATCCCGTCTTAATTATTTTTGACCTTGAGTGAATCCCAACAAATCAAAAATAATTTTAACAGGTAGGTACTTTACCAATTACAACCCATTTAAAATTTCTAAATCCGTTAGGTATCAACTCTTGATTTTACATCTTATGTATTAACCTAACCCTTGCTTCTAAAATTTATGGTCTTGAGTGAATCCCAACAAACCATAATTTTAGTTAAATCAAACCCATCATTCTCAAGAACATTTCTTATAGTAAAAACATGTAGTAAGTAAGGCAGTCTTGGGTGAATCCCAACAAACTGGCACTTAATAACCACATTTTGTTCTATACTATAACGATGGAATGCAGTCTTGATTTAATATTATATTTGAGGGATTTAATTCTTTTTCCAAAATATTTTAATTTAGTTTGAAGTTTTGAAAAAATATTTGACGGTCTCATCAACAATCATGCATATAAATATTTCAGAAATAAATATAGTATAACAATAAATCGTGGATGGTTGTGGATATTTCTAAATTAATTTTTCCGGCCATTAGAAAAATTAATGGTTGACTAGGGTTAAATCAAATTTCCTCCTTCTGGTTGCACTACTCCTTTTTTCATCTTCCAATTTACAATTTCTATACTAAAAACATAATTTCTTATCATCTATTCCTATCTATTGTATATTACAAATAAAATATAAGAAAATCTGAGTTACATTCGGGGACAGTTAGATGAGGAGAGAAATTACAATCAGAAGAATAAGAAAGGCAGGACACGCAGGCCCTATTTATAAAAATACAACCATTCAACCATTCCACAATCACATTGGGCTTATATCCACAACCATCCACCATGCATCCATACGAATTTAAACAACTTTAAATTAAATGAAATCATGGAAAAATAATCATTTATGGATTATTTAAATTTTATATATATCAAGATCCCAAACAAATTTTGAGACCATACATGTGCAGGAAATTTTGGTAAAAATAATTTTATTAGGTCATTTTAATTCCTAACAAAATTAGAGAATAATTGGAATATTATTTAAATTAATCAAATTAAAATTCAACTCAATTTCTGACCCAATAAAACATGAAATGATAAAATTCATAGCAAATTTTAATAAATAAAATTCGGATCAGTATCAGAAAATTTTTAACAATTGAAAACTCAGTTTTTCAAAAATTTTATTTCGCAGAATTTTGTTTCCAGAAGGATCCGCGAGCTGATCCGCGAAACCAGTTCGCGGATCCATGCTGCACGGATCAATTTCTGAAGACCCTGCAAAGGATCCGCGACCCCGATCCGCGAGCCACATCTCGCAGATCCCTGTCGCGCATGGATCAGAAACTGAGGGCTGCAAACAGGATCCGCGAATCGATCCGCAATGCTAGTGCGCGGATCTCACCATGTTTCTGAAATGCGAGCAGCATCCGCAAGGTGAACCTCGCGGATCAGTCACGCGGATCCGAATCGTGACTCGCTGTTCCAGTAGCAACGATTGGCTACTACAGAATCCTGCAGAAAAATTATTTGACAACAATTGCACAGACCATTCAAGTGAAAAAACATACCATTGAAACAACAAATTTGTGACATAAGTTTTTCCAGATAGCAAAAATACTTTAATCAAATTAAAGCTGCAACTTTCAACCAAAATCTGCACATGTATACATATATATTTCATCCAAACACCAATTAATCCATGAACAATAACATAAAGTCATACGTAAATACTAGAGATGGTTCTGATACCACTGTTAGGAATTGAGGCAGTAGCCACAGCAAAAATTAAAAATTTTTAGCCCCAATCTCCATCCAGGAATCACCCTAAGTTTTACGTATGACTTAAATAGGAGGTTCTAGAAAATTACCTTAATCCTGCAGAAGGTGCTTCTGACTCGTTGGAGCAGGCAGAGATCCCCCGGAACAATCCAGATGTCCTGCCTCTACTGTAATCCACGCGAGAGTGCTTCTGGATTTCACCTGATCGTCTCTACAATCTATGTGTGTGTGTATGAGTGAAGAACATGTATTAGCCTTTCTCACTCTAACTCATAGACTCTCTATTTTTTTCTCTACGTAAGGTTTCAGAAACCTCAGCCTCTCTTTCTGTTTTGACCATCAGAAGTGATCGTTCTATCAATTCCAACAGACTACCGTATAGTCTGTATATATGGATAGGGGGGAGAGAGAGAAATAAGAGAGAAACAGAAGGATAACATAGGGTCAGGTGGTTTGATTTTGAATCAAACCACCGTAACATCTGATGACCTCTTATCCTCTTCTGTTATTTGACAGATAAAAGATAACCATTTTATCTTATCTGTAAAATGACCCCAAGATTTATTTATCTTTATAAATAAACCCCAGAAGTATTTATTTTCAAGTCCCTACTTAGACACACAATTTTGATCCAAAATCAATCTCTAAGCATGTGATCCACTCTAAGAGCTTCAGCCAATGAGCGAAGTGAATGAAGAGAAACAAAATCAAGAAATCAAGAAATAAATCTAAGAGTCTCATAGATAAAATGTTCCACTTCAAATGAAAGAAGCATTCTATAACAGGATATCAGCTTTAAGTGTCCCTACAGTTTAAAAAAAAAACGTACAATAATCAATTTGTGTCCAATGTCATAACGCAATAGCTTAGTTTCTAACCCAAATGAATGCCATTTTGGTCAGATTCTGCAAGAGCGGCATCAACAATGTCCTTTAGATAGATAACCTTAGAGCCTTTCCTAACAGCATTGCAAGTTATGACAACCTTGGGTTTGCAATCCATGATTCTCTGGGCAAGTGATTCAGCAGAGAACCCTGCAAATACCACCTAACATACCAAACAGACAATTAAGAAAACTTGGGATTTCAATAATTAATAAAACTCCAAGTTGTACTATTATCGTCTAGCTTCAGAAAAGGATCAAACAGAGAATTAGAAGGCATGGGATTGAATTATACCGAGTGAACAGCACCAATGCGACTGCACGCAAGCATAGAAATGGGTAGCTCCATAAGCATGGGCAAATATACGACCACAGCATCTCCCTTTCGGACACCAACATCTTTCAACCAATTTGCAAGCTATTGAAATTGGAAGTAGTAGTCAGGAATGTAAAACTATGTATGTACATTTTAACATATACTATGCAACAAAAAACTAAACGACTTACCTCTAATTACTATTGTTAAGCACCACATGCATCCTATGTGCCTTCTTTTCTCCATCCATTGTTGTCCCTTCTTTTCTCCATCCATTGTTGTCAAGTAGAGATTAATACCAGTTCTCCTTTATCTTCTATCTCTTATTATCTAAAGTGTCAAAATATGTAAAAGAAGAAAATACGTAGTGTAAACACCAAATTTTGACTATTTCAATTGTTTTCTTATATTTTATCTATTAATTTTTAGCTATTTATTTTTTGAATATTCTAACACATCTTTCTTATTTTTGTAGGTTTTTCTTAAAAAAAAAAAAAGAAAGTCAAAAATGCGGACCAGTCAGGCGGATTTGTCCGCGTAACCAGTCCGCATAACCTGATCAGAAGCAAAAAAAATTATGCGCGCATTTTTTCCAGCCTTTCCTTTCTCATTTTCAGCTATATTTTTTGTGTTTTTGGCATCAAGTAATCGTTTTAGTTAATGCCCAAATCACCCTTGATCCTTAAGACACAAATAAAATGCATCCAATGATCAAGATTAACCCAAGAAAACCCTCAAAGTATCTAAGCCCTTGGTTGTAGGTTTTAATGCCTATAAATCACCCATGTTAGGGTTTTCTGAAAAAGGGGGAAGAAAGAGAAGAAGAAAAAAAGAGGAGAGGGAGGCTGAGAGTGAGCAGAAAGAGAGAAAAAACGATTGAAGATCAAAGAGAAAAAGAAAAGGAGAGAAAAGATAAAAATTAGGGTTTCCTTTTTTTTAGTGAAGATTTCTGGAATTTTGGTGATTCTTTCTCTTTCCTTTCAAGCCTCCGAATCAGGTAGTCTTCCTTTACTCTATCTATTATTTTTCTGGTCAAAAATTACTGAAAATCAGACCTTTTGGTGGAACCGAGATCTTAAATGTCTTTTTTTAAGTTTTATGACATTTGATGATGATTATTGGTTGTTATATGGGCATGTTGTGTTTATAAAGCCTTGGTAAGGCTCATAGTCTTGTCCTGACATTTAAAATCAGACGTGTGATGCTTCTGTGTTGATTCTGTTGTGATTTCTGAAAAGTTTCTGAAAAAATGTTCTTCACGTTTTGAAGATGTGAAGAAACGCGAACTACATGCGCGGGTTATTTCGCGTAACGATCCGCGTTTCCTCTTGAATGTTTGAAGATGTGAAGAAACGCGGGGTTGTTTACGCAAGCCTGTCCGCGTAACTTCCCGCGTTTCTATCCTGACAGTTCTTCCATTTCCCCTTTTTGTCTATTATATGATGTTGATGCTTAAGATTTGGCCTTTTTTTCAGTTTTAGCTCGTTTTGTCATGATCTGAATGATGATGTTTAATGCTTTAAATAGATCCCCTTACCTCTGAAGATTTTGTTTGTGTTATTGTCTGAAAAACTGGAAGCAATCTTCCCGATATTTTGAAGATGGGAAGAGACGCGGATCGTTAAGCTGTTTAGTCCGCGTTTCCTGTCCGCGTTTCCCCTCTGAACTTTACATTTTGCATGTAACGCGGACCAAGTTGCGCGGCTCTGTCCGCGTTTCTACTCCGCGTAACCTCTCTGTTCTTCAGTTTTGTTGCTATTTCTTGCTCTTTTGTTCCAGAATCTTACTCTATTATTCGTATTTCCTAGTCTTGTTCATGTTGCTTGCAGAATCTGTTTTGATACCTTTTCTTTGAATTTTTGATTGATTTTTCCTTTAAATTGGTACCTTGATCTCTTTTGTTGACATTGAGTCTTAGATAACCATTCCCCTCATTTAAGGATTCAATTAAGGCATCACATCAAGGGATGGTAACTTCTTTTCCCTATTATGTGCTCTTATGTGTTTTTGCATGATCTTGCATGTTTTAAATTAAATTTTCCTTTACTTTTATTCATGCCTAGTCTTTATGTACGTCATTTAATTTTTGAGTAAATCATTTGAATGCCTTGGATGCCAAGTTGTAATAGATAGGTTTAATTTTGCAAAAGTGTATTTATTCTAGAAAATGTAATAGTTAGATTATTATTCCGAATTTTTTTCCCCTTAGAATGTATTTAGGTTCCCCCAATGTAATAATTAGGTTTTATATGCTTATTTTGCATGCTTGCATGTTTATGTGTTTACTTGCTTTCCTAGGGTCTTGCATCTAGATATTATGCCTATGTGTTATGTGTTTATGTGTTTTATGTGTTTACTTGCTTTATTATCATGTCTACATGTTTATTGTGTAAATGTATTAACGTCGCCACACTAGTCCAACGCTAGTTGTGGCCTTTTCTTTCGATTTCTCACTAATCCAATGTTAGTGAGAACTTTTAGACGAGGGTTAGTCCAATGCTAGACCCTTAATGCCATTCATGCATTAGATACAAATTTCACACACTTTTTCACTTTTAGAGTTTCTTTTTCCATTTTTGCATGTTATCTTTCTCCCACCCCGTATGCGAAACATCTCATTTAGTTTTCTTTTTTCGTCAAAAATAGATTAGCGCATTTTAGAACATTACCCTTTGAAATAGGGAAAAGAGCGAGTATGGCTTCTTAGCCTTAGCACGCTTTTATTTCCTTCTATAAAAAGGAAGATTTGAAGTCACGAATTTAGTCCCCCGCACCCATTATGTTGCATTATCCCTCTTTAAGACATACATGTGCATTATTTTAAACTCTATCAAAATCATTCTTTAAAAAACAAGTTTCTTCTGCATGTTTTAGCAATTCAAAGTCAAAAATCCATTTTTCTTAAAATTGCATCTTTTGAAAATTCAAGCACCTCTTTGCACTTAAAATTGTTTTTAAAAATCCAATTTCTTTTCCCTTGAGATTTTATAAAAAATTGCATTTCTTTTGAAAACCCTAGTTTTCCCGTTTTTGTTCGAGTCTCATCATTTGCATTTTCGTGACCTCCTCGAGGGATCAAATTTGGATGACACAACTAATGTGATCAATTCAAATCAAACCTCAAGGAGACATTTTGCCCCTCTCGATTCAACATTAGATTTAGGTTTTTGCATCCATATAGATAACATCCAAATGTGATAAATTTTAAAGTTAGAATTAGGAAATTTTTAACTAAATCTTGCAACTAGCTTTGGCTAGGTTAGAAGGGTGTCTTAGAGACGAGTAACATCGAATCTTTGCCTTCCCTTCTTTCAACTGTGATCCCCGAACATTTTTCTCTAGTTTTTCAAAGACCTGGAGTCGTCTAAAAAGGGTTTTCTTAGTTTATTTTCATTAATTAAAATTTTTGGGTGACTTGGTACACCTTAACTCCATACCAAGTGGCGACTCCAAACTTTTCTAAAAATCCTTTTCTAGACTTTTGTTTTTTGGGTCTAAATCGTCGCATTTTTGTATTCCCATGACCCATTTCTTTTTCAAAAATCAAAAAATCAATTTTTAACCAAAAAAGCATTTTCCAAATAAAAACCCGAAACGACGAGGGTTTCATTTTCATTCCCTCTTCCCTTTTCACAAAAAATGGGGCGCGACACGTAGAAGAGAGATTTAGAGTAAGGGAGTTTCTAACCTTTGCCTAACCAAAAGGCCTTAGTTTGATGGAATACCACAGGCTATTTATAGGTTAGGTTAATGACCCTTACTGGCAAATATCAACATCCCTAGAGTTTCCTTCCATCAAGGAAACCATACCATAATTCATAACTGAAAATAATATCTTTGACTATTTAATTGATTTGATTGGTAATTTGATTGAGTGAAATATCAATCAACAGAATATACTAATCAATTACCATTAAATGGGAGATATTCAATCAATGATTGACAAAATATCAATCAATTAATCAAGATATCAATCAATATCAATCAATTAATAATCAACCATGTGGGTCATAATTGCCTCTAAAAGAGGCTAGTCTTACATTCTTCCACTTGACCCACATGTAATAGTCAAATAACTTTATGAGTGATTAGATATTTAAAATGGCCATAAATCCTCATTATTACTCAATAAATTTAACAGTTATGTAACAGTTGCTTAATTAGAAAGTGATAATATTCGAATCATGGCGGTTATATTCTTAGTACGAACACTTCCTTCCATGTATTACAATATATCACACTTCCTAATCAAGTGCTTAAAAGAACTTTATGAATAACTTCATATAAGTTATTCAGGGTCCACCTTTATGGATCAAATAATCATTACTTTATACATGAACAACAATGTGCACAAAGTCATGTAAACATAAGTATCTCGAGTGTCTAAATAACAATAATAGTTTGAAAATAACAGCAAAATACTAGATAAACTATTGAGTTCCGTATGAGTTATTCGATCACTAACAACTTAGTCGGCAACCTTTAGTTGTTAGATGAATAATAATAACTCCTTACTGTATATTCAATAGTTATCTTTTACTTTCTAAATGTCACTTTCAACCATTAAATACCTTATGTTGATTTACTTGTCTTGACTCCCACTCTCTTACACATACATAATGAAAGCGCAAAGTCAAGTCGAATATCAATAGTGGCCAAAATGTAACATCGACAAACTTTAGGCCAAACATTCGATGCTTGTGATATAATTTCATAGCATCTTTGAAAATTTTATATTCATTCCAATGCATGATGTGAACGTTTGCAATTGTAATACTTGAAAGTAATACTTATCCCTTTATTCCGTAAGAATTCTTGCATGAATGTCTTAAGATATATTAACTATCTTTTACATTCCATTTTGTGAAAACCAATGATAGAAGGGTTTCACAAATATCATGAGTGAGTTGTTGGAAAACTCTCATAGTATTACTTTCAACAACCTTGATGTATATTAATTTACTAGAAAAATTCTTCTAAGATCAAATGAAGAATCAACAACTAAATATACTATTGAGAAGCAACAATTTAGCTTAAATTACATTTTCTTAAGGTCATGGTGACACACGTGTATATCTATTTAATAAGATATAGTAAGGATATTAGTTTTTCACATTTATCTAATGTAACTCTAATAGTGAATTACTAGTACCATAATTACCCTAACTAAAATCTCTTAAAACTTAATAGAGATTTTATGATAATTAATATATTTCCTATGACACTATTCTAAAATATGGGGTTTTCTCTATTTGTACCTTATGAAAACATCATCCTTAAAACTCTTGAAGATATACAACACAGTCACTAGAAAATTTGAATTTCTTATTATAGATCCTCCCACATTTTCAAAGATAGTAGATATAGAGTGGATTATCTTCATGTGTTCATTTGACAAGGAGTTTTTCAATTAATTGCTTATCTAAAATAATTTATATAATTATTTTGAGAAAAGCCATCAATTTTCTATATGCAGAGGAGTCAAATATGAATCATTACCTTTTCAAACTCCATTCTTAAATCAAAACACTCCCACTTACTTTACATTCTTAAGAAATTCAAATCTCCAGTTCTAATAATTTTGAAGTGAAAAGCATCTAAATTTCTTGGAGTTAACAAGATAGCATTGTTTCTTTTGTTTAGCCCTTTTATGTGTAGGCTAATTATCCTCACAAAACTAAACATTATACATTAAACGTGATTTCCATCCATACCATAATTAATATGGTGTTTAAACAATATTGGAGGAAATTGTTTAAGTATATACTTCAATCCCAAGACTTTACTCACAAGATAAAAGCTGCCAATATGCTATATTTATACGTATCTCATTATTTCCTTATAGTACATCATTTAGATGTAATCAATTAAGCATTGATTTCATTCATTAGCAATGCTTCTCAATTAAGGATTTCATAAAATGAGTATGAGTAAAATATTCCCTTTTGTTTATGCCTTCATTTTATTTTCTATCCCTTAAATTTCAAGTTTTCTTTCTCGTTTGGACACTTGCAAGGTATCAAATATTGATCCTTTGTCAAACAAGAAAGGAATTTTATATTTGATGAACAGTAACCCAACAATGAGATAAATAAATATCTCTCATCAACTATAGAAGGATAGAAAATAATTCACATAATTTGTCGTGTTATAATGAAACTCTTATGGCATTCATAATGATTGAGTAGTCTGCTTTACTTATGCAGTCTACTTAATACACCACAGTCAATAAATCTAAAATCTTTAAAGATTTATAATTTATCAACTCTTTATATTCTCTATAGAGATATATCTCAATCTCTTATGCCAAAGTTAATGAGTTTCTCTAAGTGATAAATATATACTCACTGCCAATATAATTATTGTGATCAAATGTTGTATATTGCTCAATTCAAAAGACTGCACTAAAAACTTTAGAATTAATAACTTTACTATTTTCAAAATATACTACTGGATAATGAGTTCCAGAATTATGTCCAATAGTAATTGATTTGAAAATAAAAAATTCTAAAGTAAAGAGAAAATAATGTTTTAGAGAAAAATACTTTTTTTCTTTAATTGAGCAATAATACACCACTTATCTATATGTGAACATATTTAGTTCCTTTGGTCACCTTCCATATGTTTCTATGTAATTAGAAACTTATTACACTGGCAATCTGAATTGATAAACCTTAATCAATTCACCAAATATGTCACAACATATAACACTTGACAATTTGAGATTTACTTTAGAGTTATTATCTCAAGACAAGATATCAAATTTTATTCTCTTACAAACAACATTGGTCTTTATTGTTGTTTGACTTAATGAGAACAAAATTTTCTTTATTTGCATTTCTACCTTCATGAAACACAATTATTAATACTTAAGTGTCTCACATGTTTCTCTTATTTCTTAACCTCTTTGTCCTTTCTAATACATGTGGTTAAAACAAGTGATTAACCATATATCTTTATGTGTATTATAAAAGGTTCGTATGGATAAGAAATTCTTTATGAGAAAATCAAGAATGAAATACAACAAAAATAACTCAATCTCAATTTAATGGGACTTAAACTGATGATATAGCAAAATTCTCATTTTCTCAAAAAATAAGTTAAAGCACACTTCAATACTTAAGTGTCACAAAAGAAAGCCTTTTAAGGGTGCTAGTTAAAACTTGCAACAATTTCTTTATGGCTTTCATGCAAGATTTAACTACAAAATAATTAGGGTTTGAACCTTACTCTATGTGAATATAAGACTGGATGAGCAAAATATTAAATTGCTCCTAATTCCCATATTCAACCTCTATATTAGCAATTATAACAAAATTATGAGAATAGTTTGTTCTCATAGAAATGCTAATTTAAAACTTGCACCCAAAACAAAAAGAATGAATTCAAAAGCCACGCTAATAAGAGCCATAAAATCATTAGAATGAAACGATGAATATAAATTATCAACCAAAAATCATAACACAGGAAAGTTATGAGGTTTTAATCTTGAGTTTGAATCAACCTTATGTTAATTAAAATAATAAATTCAAACTTTCGTGTAGGCAAAGGTTGCAAAACATGCAAAGAATTTACATCCTTAATCATAAGACTAGTAATCTAAAACAATAAATTGAAGAAATAATTTGTACCTGTGGGCATAGAAATATTTCTTAATTCATTGTCTAATTTACTATTTTATGTCAATTAATCTCACTAAAATAATTACCTCCATGTGGGGCCAAATAACTGTCTTAGTGAATTAATTGCAACTTAACTAGATGCCCTTTTTCCCTTTTTTTTTTTTCCTTTTTGATCACTCAATAATATGTGAAAAAGAAATAAAAATTTTTCCTCAGCCACCAATATACTTAAGATGTTGTGGCTACTCTTAAGCATATGATGTTATAAGGAAACTTATTAAAAATGTCAACTATTCAATATGTTGACTAAAACCCATAATTTCAATCACCAACCTATATGTGATGAAAATCTTTTCACATCAAATATTTGAGATGCTGTGGCTACTCTCAAATATATGATGTAAAAGGAAAATTCTCAATATGGTATCTAGTAACATTTGAACAGTCAAAAAACACATGCTGACTAAAAATTTATTGAATTTCCTTTAAGGCAATCACTTAACTTCATGTGATTAAAGTTTTTCACTCTCTATATTTGGGATAGTATGGCTATTCCCAAATACAGATATAAAAAAAAAAAAATCTTTCTAATAGAAATTCGTAAGTCAACTTATTGACTAGAAGTTCTTGATTTCAATTACTTTGTCATATGTGATTAAAATTTTTCTATACGCCAAATATCTGAGATGCTATGGCTACTCTCAGATACATAGTATGTTAGATTTTATAAGGACATCAAAATAGCCAAACAATCTGTATGTTGACAAAAGAATTTCTTAATTTCCCTTTTCATTCATTTTAATCACCAAACTTAATGTGATTAAATACTTTATGCATCAAACAATTGAGATGCAGGGAAAAACTTTATAAAGGAAATTTTATGAAATTCAAATATAGTTAGCAACTAATGTTGATACCAAATATCATAATATGAAACAAGTAACTATAATTGTAGTAGATAAATATACTACATGATCTCATACAACAACGTGAGTATAGAGACATAAGAAATTAAACATTGAAATAAATCAATGATCATGAGAAAAATGTCTCTAAGGTTGAGAGCAAGCCCATATTATGAATTTTTAGAATATTAGAATTATGTGATTTATTAAGTAAAACCATGCCAGCATTGATTCTAATAAGAATTCAAAAATTCAATAGTCATATAAGGCCATAAACATTACTTGTCACTTGATATTAATTACTATAAACAAAATCATAGTATATTAAATTGCACATGAAGCTATATATATATCTTGATGAATCCAATATTGATAGGGAGATATTTGTGTATGTTAATTAAGGCTATTTGGACTGAATTCCTCCCATTTATTTTGCAAAGAATTGAGTTACTGCTTATATTTGAGTTTTGTGGCATTTGCAGGCCTTTGGTGTGAAAATTGATATTTATTGGCAGAATTCCAGAAGACTTATACTTCCAGGGCGTGCCTGTGCCAGAGAAAGGGAAGCAGGGCTGAGTTGGTAGTTTGAGGAATTTCTGGGCTCTGTGATGTGATTCCTGAGATGATTTGGAAATCAATTTTGATAGGAAATATCTGTTAAAGGAGTGGGCCGCAAATAAGAAGGAAACTACTGAAACAATTGAGAAGACTTTGGGCGGTGGAACATCAGAAGGAAAGTAAGCAGTTTCCTGGTCGTGGGAGAACTCCGGAGGCATCGTGGTTTCGGACTCTTGTTTCCTTGGGCTTGACGAATTGGAGCCTAATATATAGGAGAACCTTTTTGGCGGTGGATCATCATATCTTTAGCCTAGATAGTTTAATTGATAGTTTTTCTTGCTTATGTGTTTTTCTTCGGCCGCAGCTGAGCATTAGATTAGACAATACTTTCTCAAACAATCTCGTTTTTGTGTGCTTTTCCGTTTTTCTGTCTTTTTGTCGTCAAACTCTTCAGACCAGGACTTGGCTTATTCTCTAGTGTTTGTTCGTATTATTCAAGTGAAGATTTTTCCCTTGTTCATTCAATTGCTTTTTCTTCCATACTAATTACATGGTAGTCACGGGTTGCATGGCAAAAATGACGAGGCGTGGCTAAATCCTTTTCTAGTTGAGGAATACTCAAGACTCGGGGCACCATAACTGTGAGATCGTTCTAATTATCTATTTTAATTTATACGTTCATGGGTATTTAATTATTCTCTATTTTTTCCTGAGTTATTATTGTTTGGATGTGTTGAATGAATAAGGCCTGTTATTCAATTGTCTAAATAATTTATAGCCAATTAAGGTGTTTGCGCGTCGCCTTTAAGCATCTTGATTAGTGGCAAACGAGACAATTTCACCGCCTCGCAAGCGGTCTAATCTGGATCGTGGGAGTAATTAATCTAGCCTAAATAAACCCGCATGTGTGTTTGTTATCTATAATTCGGTCTTTCTAATTTCTAATGCTGTGACTACATTAAATCCTATGAGCATCTCTAGGGTTGTCTAGTTCACAAGAGGGTAGTTTATGAGCGTCTCTGGACTACTATAAAATTAAGAAAAGATTGGTGGTTGGGTGCATCATTTGACCACTATAACCAATTTATTCGTGGACGTATGAATATTTCTATGAATCTGTGATCAGTTGTGTGCATCGGTACCAAGATTCATTCCTTGACTAGGTTGTTTTAATTAATTGTTTCTTATGTTATTTGATTCTTGCATACTTCCTTAAGTAGAATTTTAGCTTTTATTCCTTTTTAATTATTTGTTATCTCCTCCAAAAAGCCCCCCTATTTCTCTGTAGGAAATAAATCACCCAGTCCCTGAGGATACGACCCTACTCGCCATTATACTTGAATTTATATTCTTAGAGTAGGTATTTTATTTTTGGCTGTTTGACATCCACCAAATATAGTAAAGTATATGGTCACCAAGATTCTTTACGTGAATCTTAATATTTATTAAGACATGTATCGAACATTCAACTATGAAATTGAGAGTTGTGACCATGCCAAATAATCAACATATGATATGATTCATGATAACATAAACATATATATGGGATTTACCATTAGTTCTTAATTATTGAGACAATGGAACTCCATATCCCATGACTAACTAGATTCGATTCGTCATAACATTATACGAATCTTTGCAGCTTTCATCAGATAACAAATAAACCATGAAGTTATGGGCTAACAACATGGTTAGAAGGTGGCTCTGATACCACAAGTAAAACTATATATGTACATTTAACATGTACTACGCAGCGGAAACTAAACGACTTACTTCTAACCATTATTGTTAAGCACCACATGCATCCTATGTGCCTTCTTTTCTCCATCCATTGTTGTCAAGTAGAGATTAATACTAGTTCTCCTTTGTCTTCTCTCTCTTATTATCTAAAGTGTCAAAATATGTAGAAGAAGAAAATACATAGAAGAGAGATTTAGAGTAAGGGAGCTTCTAACCTATGCCTAACCAAAAGGCCTTAGTTTGATGGAATGCCACAGGTTATTTATAGACTAGATTAGGGACCTTTACTGGCAAATATCAACATCCTGGGGTTTCCTTCCATCAAGGAAATCATACCATAATTCATAACTGAAAATAATATCTTTGACTATTTAATTGATTTGATTGGTGATTTGATTGAGTGAAATATCAATCAACAGAATGTACTAATCAATTACCATTAAATGAGAGATATTCAATCAATGATTGACAAAATATTAATCAATTAATCAAGATATCAATCAATATCAATCAATTAATCAATCAACCATGTGGGTCATAATTGTCTCTAAAATAGGCTAGTCTTACAAGGAAAGCGTAACATAAGCCAGGAGGAGCTAGCACAAGTTCTCAGGAAGGTAAGTGATATATAAAGACCTGGCAAAGTCTAGCCAGCAGTTGGTTGTAAGTCAATGTGCCATCAGAACCAGGTTCATTTCCTTCCCAGAAAATTGCAACTTTGTCGCCATCTCCAGAATCGATGATTCGATTCAAACAATTGTAGCAGAGGTTGGTGATGCCACCTTTGAACCACTGCATTTAGCGGGCACATATATAGGCAGATTTGGGAAAAAAAAAAAAAAAGGTTAATTACATTTTGTCACTTTACCTCCGTAGAAAAGTATCGCACTTGTACACCAAATTAATGGGCAGTTTAGAACCATTTAAGAATTTCATTGGTACAGAATGAAGAAATATGAAATAATGATTTAGGTTTCCATTGGATATAATTACTAGAAATTAAACAGAAACCTTTCTTGGTAACTTATTTAATTTAGTGAAGAATGAACTTTCTCTTATTATTTATTTGTAGTGTATTTATTTGTTGAATCAAAGAGACACAAAAAATCAATCATTTAAGGAAAGTAGAATTGTTCCCAGAATATTCTAATTCTCAAGAATGGGAGGAAATTAAAGTCATTGCTAACAGTTCCTAAATCGAAAATTTCATTACTAATAAAATCAAGTAGTATTAGATTTTGTCAAAAAGTCATCTTAAAAGTGTTTCAGTCTGAAAGAATCTATATGATATTTTTCAATCCATTTATATGGATGAAAGCTTTCAATTGGGGTAAATTATCTAATTAATTTTAGTTGAAGGGATAAAGTGCAAATAGTGGGTATGTTTTTCGGTTAGGCAGATGAATGGAAAATGAAAAAGGAAAAAGAACAAGAAATAGCAATAAGGATGACGGAAAAACTGGCTAACTAAATTGTTAGTATTATTATACGATTTGTTCTCAATGGATTATTTAATTGCTCATAGATTTTATAATTTTTAATAATCAATTTATGTGGTGCTTTCAAGTGCTTTTATATTCTAATTATAATTTTTTAATGACTAAAAAATTAAAATCTATAATTATCTAAAGGGTAGTTTTTGTTGATTCTGTAATTGGTTTCTATACTCAAATAAATCAATCCAGAATGAGACCATATTATATCTAAGAATAAGAATAGATAAATACTGGATAAAAAAAAAAGAAAAAGATAAGAGTGGGATTGACCTGGATGTTGATACTTCCTTTGCGGATGTCAAGATTCTCGGAGTAAACTTGTGGGGCCCATCTCTGTTTCCAGAAAAACCTTGAAGCCATGTCTGACCAAAATCCAGCTGGGTCCTCAATTGACCTTGTATACATCTCCAAGTACTTGAATTTGCAAAGTAGTAGGAAAAAAAAAAGAAAAAGAAACACAAAATCAGAGTCTCGAAATGGTAGTAGTACTTACAAATGATCAATAGTACCTAGGAGAGGGAAATTTCTAATGTCTTGTGGAGATTTGGGCTAAAGAAATTGATGAGGCATCCAAGTAGTATTCTTTTAGTCTTTTTCTGTTCCATTGAAAATGTCTTGCTGTGTCTTTTGAAATTTTTCACAATTTCGTCTTCCCTTCAGAACTATAGTATTTGATTTTTTTTGTTTCCGATATGTCTTTCCCTACATGTATTATCCAAAAATTTTGTGGTTTTTTTAAGTATCATTCGCTCAAGTTGTATCTCTCACAAAAAATAATAATTTAAATTTTTAATTTTTAATAATATTTAATCTAAAATTTAATAACATTTTTTCACCATTCAATAGTGAATTTCACTTATATGTATGATGTCAAAAGGGATTGTAGAATCCTGCTGTATTATCATATATTGAATTTCAGATTTTTAATTTTGAAAAAGCCACACTAAAAGGAAAAGCATTAGTATCACAATTAAAGCACTATTTATTAGGAAACAAAAAAGGTTAAAACTCTCGAAAAAAACCATTATCTTCCCAAAACAAAACAAAAAAGTCGAGAAAACAATGGCATAGATGAAAAAAAAGGGGCCTGGCGGCCAATGAAAAATGGAATGGAAAGGAGCAACGAATAGTAGTGGAAATGGAAGAAATGATTAAGACATGGGGCTGAGGGGTGGAGACAGTAGAAAGTCCTTTAGCTTCAAGTACTACCTTCTGGGGTGAGGGAACGTGAGCCTGCATGGAGAAGGCCTCGCTGGGGAAAACCAGATGATCTTCCTCTGAAGCCAAAGACTCCCCCAGGATAACGGCATTCAACCTGGATATTTGGCCAGCGCCGGACGGCAGGGTGCTCATCGACTCCACATGACGCAGGTGGTCCGATGTCTTTAAGGTAGCTGTAGAACCATTTGCGGATCGGATTTCGTCCTCCATTGACCCGCAACTTGTGGTGGTGAGGTAAACTGGTAAAGCTAGTTCTTGAACTAAGTACTGCAGCTAGAAAATTGGAGTGCTAATTTATACTGCTAGTTGATTTTGAGATCCTCTAGATATTGTTGATTGATTATAGTATTAGAAGTATTGAGTGTTGTGGTTGTAACTCGTACATGTTTATTATATTACTAATTGAGATATTCCGGATATTGCTGCTGATTATGGTGTTAGAAGCAGCCTAGCAGGGGTATATAATATTACTAATATTAGTTGTATACTTAATTTAGTAGCAAGTGAGATGCTCATCTTGAGACTTTATAGTGTTGATTATAGTATTAATGCAAGGGTGTGATAATCAATGGTTTAAATTCTAGTAGCGTTGATTATTGTGTTTATTTGCTTAAAAATTTTTGCTTGCATATTCAACACAATTTTCAACTACCTTTTTATCTCACATACATCACATCAAAAAAGTGCTACCGTAGTTTTTCACAAAATTAGTTATAGTATTACAACCCTTTAGTAATAGTAATTGAGATACTCTTAATATTGTTGAGTATATAGTACTCGTAGCTGGAGTATAATAGTAATTTCCCTCGTTTTTTTAGGGAATTGGAGGGAATAGGACGGAAAGAAAATGAAAGAATTAAAATGGAGGAATACGTGTTTTGATATGTGGATTAGTTTTTGAAGAGGGAAAGGATAAACCCTGTGATTGGACACAAATGGTAAGCGGCTTGTGAATGTTACACAAGATCCAAAGTTCGACTCTTGTTGTGAATGCCAAAATTAAACAGCTAAGAGTCAGGCCTTACCCCCGATCAAGAGTCGGGCTCTACGAGTGCAACTCGGATCGAATCCGGATTAGTCGGGGCATTGGCTCAGGATACCGGGTGGTTGGACCCAAAAAAAAAAACAAGAAGTGGGGAAAGGATAGGAGGGAAATGGAAGGATAGGGTCTAGTTATTTTCTCTTAGTTTGCTTTTTGTTCAAAATCAAAAACATTGTACAGGATAATAAAATACTAAAAAGTGTCAACCATTTGATTTTGGAATGTTCCAAAAGTTTTTCATCTTAACAAAGTAAAAAGGGATTTTTGGAAAGGCATTATTAAGGAAGAAATTTTTATGACCTTTTCTAAACACATTTTCTCCACTGCTTTTTAATTTTTTTTCAAATATATCTTGATCTCATATGCATTGCATCCAAAAAAAAATGTATTACATCAAACAAAAAGATTTTCCCAAATAATCTTTAATCCAAGTAGAGTAAAGTTATCTTTGATCTTTATTTTCAATATTGTCCCTTCCTTTCTTGTGCATGACGTTTATATTGAAAACTAAAATTTGAATTTTGCTACAAGATAATTTTGAATAACAAAAGCACTACTATTACGACATGAAGGGCCTACTTCCTTGTGAGAAGGGTCCATGTAAATTCGGTCTAAATGTAAATTTCTCTATTAGAAGTTTTTTTAAAAAAAATTTTATCAATCGCCGATATTCTACACTTACTGCTACCGCCTCTAGACCAAATAGGTGTTATTATGTTATAGGACACCCATTTAGATTTGAGAAAAAATTGGTGCACTTAGGCACCCTTAAAATGTAGGCGGGGGAATTCGATTCCTACACCTACATCCATAGCAAAGATTCTGGTGACCAACTGGACTTTCCAAAAGTGAATTTGCAATAAAAGATTCTAATGCTTTTATTTTGTTACAAGTAGGAAAATCCAGACAACATCGGACTCCCATTTTCCAATTCCCATTTATTTTAGACTAGAGCCGATACTTATAACTACTCAAACTTTTATATTATAAAACTTCATTTCCTTTCCGAGACTTTCCCAATATATAATAAAAAGTCTTTCACTCCAAGTTTTACATCACATGCCTAGCACATGCCTCTTGGTCTATATAAACCCCTTCCAATCTCAAAAAATTGACAAAACTAATCTAGTCAAAACTCAAAGTCATGGGCAAATTGAAGAGAGAGGGTAAATATTATGTTTACGACTTGTCATCTTCTGAAAATTTGAATGTTGACAAACTACTATCTATATAATAAAAAAAAAAAAAAGAGAGATATACAAGCTTACTCTATCAACTACCTGATTTCAGTAGTTGTAAAATAATTACTTGCTGATATATAAATGACTGTGGCTGCTTGATCTGGGATGATGCAATATTTGTACATGAATTACTTGCTGATATGCAATTAGGAAGTCAAACTGACAAATGTTATATATCCAACTATAAGCCCAAACCAGAAATTTATTATACTTCGAAAAATTTTTGTTGGCTTCCCAAAAAAAAAAAAAAAGAAATTTTTTGTTGTAAAATGAACATATATTTCGCGATGAATGTGTATACCAAACAAATAAAATGTCCCTTGTCCGAAAAATATTTGACTAACAACAGCTCCTACAAGTTTCATTCGAACTAAGCTGGTTACATGTTGATATCGGTCCATTTATTTGTTTATATTACTTATTTTCTTGGAGTTGAGGTATTCTGTCTTATTGCAGAATACTAAGGAAGTTGAAATCTCTTAGAATCTAATCGTATCAATTTTAATCTGGACAGTGTTCTAAAATAACTCCTTTCACAGAAAACATGGATTAGATTTATTAGCAAGTCCAGTTTTGTTATCTTCTTTTTATATTTTCATCGGTTGCTGGAGTTGTCCAGCAGTAAATTCAGTCAAAGCATGACCATCATCACCTCTGTGCCCGATTTTAAATTATGTTAGTAATAGTAATGATAGTAGGTTATTCAAAATAAAAAAAGTTAATTATGCAAAACATTTCTTTCTTTAATTAATCACAAAAGTGAAAAGCTTCTTAAAGGCAAAATCTTACTGCAAAGCAGGTTATTGATCTGACGATTGAAAGGAGCAACAACAGCAACCATTATTGCTTCTGTAATTGCAAAAGTTGACGGTTGCCAAGTTTAGGGGTTATCAGATGAGCCAAAAATGAAAAAACTTCTTATTTTTGCTCTTCTTTTCGTGATTGTTTCGTCCTTTCTTTCAATTTGATTTTAGATCTTAAGCTATTCTTTTCTTTCTCTCCTTTCCTTTACCATCCACATAAGAGTTTAGTTGAAATAGTCATACTATAATTGTATATCAATTTTTATATGTATTATCTACTCAGCAATAGTAACCATAGCATTGGGACATCCAAAAGAGTAGCCAATATTAGCATAATCACACCCTCAGAACATGCCATTTTGTTTAGGTGCAAGGACAACTTTTGCCTGGAAGATTGTTTGAGCGATTAATTTGTTGCAGGTTCTTGCTTGTTGTCTGGAAAACGAAATAAGCTGTGATTTGCATCTACACATTTGAATTTGTACGAGTTTGCTTTTAGTGGTAGACACTCACTGGCTCCTAGTTTATGTATTTCATTGTTTGGTGTCCCAGTCAATCAGGAACTAAATATGTAACGAAGGCTGTTCACAGGAATTAGAGGAGGATTCTTGTAAACAATAAGATTCACGTAAACATTTATTCTAGATGTAACTTACAAAAATAAAGAAATTCATTGTGCATCACAAGATAAACTCATGATTGAATTACTTAAAGTACTGAATAGAATGTCCAGGTACTTATAATCAAATTCAAATTTGTAGTTTACAATTTAAATGCCTAATTATTACTTTTATCCTGATTCTCAAAACAAAACTTGATTTTAGCAATTCATAGCATTGTCAGTCTTATAAAAGATAACGTCAAATGAGTCAGCGCTGCATTCTAACTGGAGTTCTTTATATGATACCATTTTTTAGAGTAGAATAGTAACATTTATATACAAGAAATAGCTAACATTAGGGCTGGTAGGAAAATCCATAACCTAACAACCCCACTAATTAAGTTGAGAGGTTGCATTAGGTCAATTGGGTATTGGCCGTATTGGATGTAAAATACCCAAATAAGTGTTGGGTGATTTATTTTGAAGTTGGGTACCCATTAATCCAACTTTTTCCACAAGCACAAAATAAATATATGTACTCAAATATTTTTAAACTTTTTTTTTGAGAAAAAAAAGAGTGATGGTTTTGGTAACTTCATTTCACTTTTCCCAACTACAACTATTTTTTATTTTATTTTTCTACCAGAATCATTTTCTTAATTAATGACCCATCAAATTTTAAGATCCATTTTCTTTTTCTTTATTCTAATCTTTCTTTAATATGAATTTAGACAAAACTAAGAAAATTTAGGAACACAATTTAGTTTTTTAACTTTTTCCATTTTTCCATCATTCATCAAATACAAAAATTCTAATTTTAAATCTTAAAATCTCTAATTTTATTCCCAAAAAAAATCAAATTAATTTTTTCAAAATTTTCCTTCCTCCCCATTAAATTCGTTGTTTTTTTCTTCTTATTATTTACCAAGTCATTTTTTCCCATCAAAAAATTTTGAACTAAAAAGTAAACATTTTGAGCAGCTTACTTTTGCTTTGATCCAAGTTTATAGTTTTAAATTTTATTAAGAAATACTGTAACTGCTTGAACTACTTTTTAATCATCCGCATTCATAGTGTCCCCAAGTGGGTGTCATTGCCAATAACAATATTTTTTGTAGTAGTTGGAGATGTCACAGCATAATATTTAGCATATTTTACAAAATTGATTACCCCTTGTGAACCATGAAAGAAAAATATCTATTTAGATGACTATATTTTCTTGAATTTTACAATTCTTCGTTCAATTTAGTGACATCTTACATGATTTGATTTGCCTTTGAAAAGGATATTTTGCATTAAATTTGTCCATCTAAGTAGTTTAAAAAGTTAGTATGTATGTTAGTGTGTGTTTTAGTATATTGGTGTCTATGAAAATAATGTATTTCCATGTAATGAGATTAATAACCGAATGTGTGTTTGTATGTGTGGAAATGTTTTAGAAATATATTTATGTATGTGAAACAGATTTATGTATAAGAAAATAACATTTTATGTATATAAATGTATGTGAGAGAATATTATGTATTAAAATATACGAAATAATATATTGGGTCATATTTGGGTTATGAGTTTGAGTTGACCCAATATGACCCAATCTAATATCAACTCAATTTACACTTAAGCGGGTTGAGTATAACCCAAATGAATGAAAACGCACTACCAATCCACCTAAAAACCGCCCAACCCCGTCCAATTGCCACTCTTAGCTAACATATATATGCCTTTAATATTGAAATTTGCTGTAATCCCTATCAACTAAACTCGAGGAGTTTATTATTTAATAATGTAAACTTTTACAAGAAAGTCATTGGCGCACTTTTTCTTGAAAAAGGAAGAAAATAGTCATGGGCTGACTCCATTAGATGATAATTCATGCATCTTCTTCCAAATACATCGAGAAATTCACATCTCCGTGAAGTCTGCTTGCTTTATTACTTTGTTGCTGCATCTGACCATTAATAGTAAACGGAAGAGCTGATCTATATCCCTTTTGTGTTCGTGCTAGGTTAACAGATTGGTGAATTAGCTATATTTTTTGTAGTTAAGACCTTTGTACCTTGAATGAGATGAAAGATTTTTTTTTTTTTTCAAATTTAAGACTAGCTAGATGTTTGTTTTTCAATTTTTACCTCGATAGCAACTAATGCATCCTTTCGACCATTCCTTTATTTATTTATTTATTTATTTTGTATTTTGTGCAAGAATTCTTTTGACCATTTTGCCAGGTGCCAAGTTGCTCTAATAGAAAGGAAGTGGAAATGCTTTATTTAGTTTCATATCTTACAGTAAGATAAGATGCATCAAACATCTTAAATGAAGCGACACAACACACTAACTATAATTTGATGATACATGTAAAGTAACTCAATCAAACTTCCTTTTCAGCAGTGCAATTTGTACCCATACTCTGTTCAACAAGTTCTCCAAAAATTGGAAGTAAGCATAGCGCCATGACTTGGAGAAATGCAGGACACCCAAAAAGCCCAATAGACCAACAGCAAAACCCGGTCCAAGACCAGCATAAACCCAACAAATCTCATATTCCTTGCTACCTCCACGATCGCCTGATTCTCCACCATGTGGCTTCTCATCAGATTCGTCGCAGCTTTTATTTAGCGGCTTACCACAGAGTCCACTATTTCCGATGTAAATAGATGGGTCTAGCAATGTCTGCAGCTGACGTCCCGTTGAATTGGGCCAGATAACTTGTTGAAGGACAAGTTCAGGGAGCTCAGAGAAGTAAGTCCGACAAACTTTGAGGAATTGGACCAGAAAGCTGATTCTTGATAAGGATAGAGATTCAAGTTGCTTCAAACTCCCAATGTTTTGTGGGATTTTTCCTCCAAGATGATTTCTAGACAAATCCAAACATTGCAATCCGACGAGATCCATTAACTCCACAGGTATTTCTCCACTTAATTTATTTCCTGAGAGCACCAGATATCTAACATAAGGCACAGCTGAGGTGTACTTGAGATTTCTACCTCTCGCACACTGAAAGTTCTTCATCATACTGCAACGAAACAGTATAATTAAGTGTCACCGGAATTTCACCTTCAAAATCTAAGAAGCTCGATTGTACTGATGTCATTCTAGTAAAGTTGTTAAAGCAATGAGGTATAACTCCAGTTAAGTTATTATGGCCCAGCATCTAAAACCCCGAAGGAGGCGATGACAATTCTTGCGAGAGGCATGGAGATGTCACCGTGAAAAAATTAGATTTAAGAACAAGATACTCTAGATTTGATAATTCTTTGCCAATCCATGACGGTATGATGCCTCCAAATCCATTTTCACCAAGATCAAGAAATTGCAACTTTTTCAAATCCCTGAATGATGATGGGAGCTCCCCAGTGAAATTGTTTTGGTTCAACTGCAAAGATTGGAGAAGTTCCAGATGTCCCAATGAGATCGGAATTGGCCCATAGAGAGCGTTATTTGCCGATGTAGCACAACCGGTATCAAGCTTAGCAATACAAGAAGGGATTCTTCCGGATAACTGGTTGTTGGAAAGATCTAATAAAGAAAGAACATGTAGATTGCACAAGGACTCGGGATGCTACCATTTAAGTGGTTATGACCGAAGTTGAAGCGTTTGAGAGTCGTATTAATATCGCTTGTGGAATTGGGCCCTTCAGTGAGTTGTTTTGGAGATGTAACTCACCAGTAAATGCTGGAAACGTTTTCAAAGGCCCATCGAACTTGTTGGACTCCAAATGTATTTTTCGGTATCCATAACCACAATTTCTCCCAAGCTCAATGAATGTTCCGTTCATGTTATTGTGAGACAAATCCAAATATTTGATGGAATATATCTTATCGAACCAATCTGGAATTGAATGGAGATGCCGTATATGACATATTCGAGATATTCAATTTCCTCAGACCCTGACACCGAGGAAATTTGGTCCCCATCTTGATGGAACCCATTCCAATAAATTGGAGTTGAAAAGGTGGGACCCATGACAGACTCACATTCAGTGTGAGACGAGTAGAGGATACTGTAGTATTTCACTGTCAAGAAAAGTGAAATTCACGCAGCCCCACCTCTGGATTCAGGAAGATCCAACTCTTCTAACTTGGTAAGCCTCCAAAGACTGGATGGAATGGTGCCATTGAACCCATTAGAACCAAGATTGAGTTTGGTGAGTTGTCCGAGTTGCCCAATCACACTTGGGATTTACCTTGTAATTTGTTATTTCCCATGTCTAATAAGAGAGAGAAGTTAGTTGCCTAGGCAAAGGGGAGTGAGCCTTGGATTTGGATTAAAACTCATGTCCAGATCTGAAGATTGCTCAAAGTGCAAAGTGCGGGTAGTGAAGTACCATTAAATTCATTATATGAAAGATAGAGATCGAGAGAAGTCAAGGCTATTAGGAGAAATTGGACCATAAAGTGTTTTGACCAAGACCGAGATGAACAATTGAAGTCACATTAAACAAACCAGAGGGATTGTGGAGTTAAAGTTGTTACCCTGGATCGTGGGTAAGAGAGACGCTGGTGGCGACGCAAGATGAAAGAGAATATATACCACAATTACAGAACGCCAACGACGACAAGAAAGGAAGCTTGTTCAATGCTCAGAATCAATCTTTGGCCCTCCTACTCACCCCGTAGAGGTCCAAAGTTTTAGAGAAGGAAGACTACCGATCCATCCAGATTTTTGCGCACAACATATACTGATCGTGCGGATCATACGATATATCACCATCACCAAGATGGAGATGTTGTAAGGTTGAGATTTCCTAATTGGGAGGGAATTGTCCCATCAAAACCTGCAATAGAAAGGTTGAGATACCTCAAATTCTTCAAGGATCCCAGAAATTCTGGGATTTGAATTCCTGAAAAATTGTTCGCTCAAGTCCAAATAAGACAAATGCTGCAGTTTGCCTAAAGAAGGACTTATCTGACCTCCCAAGCGGCTCTTATCATAGATAGTCAGATACTGTTGTGAGTCACCGTAAAAGAATCGATAAAGATCAAACACCACATTATTACGCAGATCAAGTCTCACCACATGCCCAGTATTCCTGCAGCCAACCTTTCCATGAACAACAATCTTCTCCTGTCCAGGATGCCAAACGATCTGATTTGTCAACCAGGCTTTTCTTGATGTCGAGGAGAGGTTTCGCCCCTCGCGATGCAGCTTTACGTTTGAATATGGACTGGCATAGCAGCCAAGGCCAATCCCACCAAGCAAGAAAACAGAAAATAATACAATGAATTTACCCATATTCACCGTACCTTTACCAAAAGCAAATTCGCTAATTATAAGCATGGAAAAGTTTGAGGATTCAGCAAAACCACAAACCTCTATTTATAGGTCCAATGATGAACGGGACCATAGAATTATGGACTGCAACTTTGACTGGGACCATAGAATTATTGGATTTCAAAAGCTGAGAAAAGTCTTGTAGTTACTGTGGCGGCTAGAACATTTTCCTTCTTCCTTGCTACAACTTTTTCCTTCTATGCTAAAAATTCTTCTGTTGCACAGTGACTAAGGCATGCTAGTTTTTTGTGCAGTACTGAGTACCTCACGTGTGATTTCTCTGCAGAAGGATTAAAAAATGTTCATTCTAATCTTAAAGTGCAAGGGCAAAATTTCATGTAAAACTTACTACACGAATTAGTTATTTCAGTATTCTTCATATAAATATTCTACATCGACAAAGTCTCAGAATTCAACAAGAACAACTAAATCAAGATATCAGATATATTGACTCAAATGCATGGCAAATTTATCTCGAGGAATGAAAAACATTGTATACAAAGTATATTTCCCGAGATTCCAACATTAAGTATTATCACTACTACTTTTTCGTCTGTTTTGATCCTAAAAAGAGCTTCTTTTTCCCCCTGATTTACAGTATGCCTTAGTTTGAAAATAGAATGGCAGCTGTATAGGGGCTTTAGCTTGAAACAAATTAAAAGATTGACATTCAACAATTTCATTACATATTAATGTCAGTCAATGTTATTCTGATACGTTGTTTTTTAGTTTTAGCAAAAATAAACAGTTTAGATTTGGGGTTGATATTGACAACAATTGTTGCTAAAATCGTGAAACATTAGTCAATTTTTTTTTTTGACCAAGCTAATTTGTTGATTTTACAATTGAGACACTAATTAATCTTTGCATAAATTCATAGTTTCATTGTTCAGGTAAGATGTCATTCCAATTCATAGTACTCAAATGGATGAAATAACGCACTATAATTATTTAGGGAAGGATTTTGAAATTATTTCTTCCCTCACACACTACATGACCTTCACTCAAAACTTCATCATTCTACCTTTATTTTCTATGTACCTATTTCTTTCTTTTTTTTTTTTTCTCAAAACAAAAGGTTTATTAAAAGAGAGAGTCTGCATAACGCGGATTACATCCATCGAAGGGAAGTAGTAGTGTAGTGGCACTGGTGGACCTGCTAATCCCATTCCTCATCCAATAATCCCACACATGTAAGCTAAGAAATTCTCACAATCCCGTATTTGTATTACCTATACCACTAAAGAAGCACAATTGAAACAGCTAACAATTTTGATGTCATCAATAAGAACTTTCAAAGCTATTTCTTTTGTTTTCCACCGTTGAGCCACCTTAGTAGTTTTGTTCCTTATTACCCTTTGACTCTACCCACCGGTATTTGAGAGCTTTTCCAAGTGTAACTGAATGCTATTGCCTCGCCTTTGATATCTCAACCTGTGCATCTTTCTCATAGCCCATTTTGATTTCATTCTTGTTGGTCAAGTTCATAACACCTATTCTACAATGTTTTCGGAAGTTTTCCTCCTTACCGGTGGGTTATCCATTTCGCTGTGCTTCCCGCCGCATTGCTCCCTTGTTCCTTCGATTGAATTGCTTCCTGCTTCTGTCTTCTTCTCATCTTTTTGATTGATTGACAATATTTATTTGATAAGATATAATAAAGAATATGTCTGCTATCTTTATTTCCTTGTTGCTCTGGCTCCATCCCACCTGTATTGGTGATAGCTCTGCATTAAAGGCTTTCCGCAATGGAAGAAAATATTCTCTGTTTCCACCATTTCTCCATTCTTTTTACACACCTGACTGCCATTGTGTGTTCTTGTAATACATTCTCTCCTGTGTGTATGTTGTTAAGACATTTCATATAAAACCTTTTAGTTTGTGTTTTATATTGAGCTCAGAGAGCCTATAAGTCGGGTTATCATCCCAATACCACCCTTCCTTGTTCCTCCTGATTTTGAAAACCTTGGTCCCTTACCCCATTAACTGCTTATAGCATGAATTGACCAATAGTTTCCATCCTTACTATGAATCCAGATCAGCCTATCCTCTTCCTCGATGCTAATTGAATTTTCTTTATTTTCTGCATCCTCTTTCTTGAAAATTTATAGATGATGTTTCGCTCCACAAGAAGTTCAAATGAGCTCATTCACCTTCCTCAAGTTTACATCCTTCTGTTTTCCGCTTCCAAACTTACCATCTTTATTCAATCCATCTCTGCTCCTGTGATTTTGTTTTACCATTTCAATGAGACTTTGTTCCTTTCTCTCCACTACTCGGGCGTCATAGCACTTGCCAAAACCTGAGTGAATATTCTTGTACTTACATGAGAAGATTGTCTCTTTGGAAAATACTTAGCTTTCAAAACTTTACCAACCGTAAGATCGGTGTTGCAAATTCTCCATATATCTGCTTCCCAACATTGCTTGATTAAATTGAAGGTCCTTGAATCCCAATCCATTTCTCTTTCTTTCCGTCAGGCTAACTTGTTCCAAGAACACCAATGTATTTTCCTTTTCCTTCTACACTCCCCCACCCAAATTTGCCATCATAAAGATATTTCTTGCAAAGCTTAGCGCATAACTTGAACACCGATTATTGTATAGGTTGGCATAGCCATTAAAACCGCTTTTAACATGACCTCTCCCCTCTTGACTTAGAAACTTATTCTTCCACTTGATAGTTCTGATCTTTATATTATCTTTAATAAATCCAAACACTGTTCCCTTAGATCTCGACACCACCCAGGAAGCCCCAAGTATCTCCCTTGTGATGCCACCTGAATACCTTCCGTAATGTTATATCCTCACTTTTCATTTCCTCAGATTCTTACTAAAGAACAAGGATGATTTTTCCATTGACCAACCAACCGTAACTTTCTTTCATATTTCCTAGATTTTGAGTTTCGGAAAGCATTTCCTTTATCGCCTTTACAAACACCCGTGTCATCCCAGAAAGAATAGATGGGAAATTCCGTGTCCCTCGCTTAGCTTTAAACATTTGAGTTCTTGATTTTGTAACGCCTTTCTAAGCAAATTGGAGAAGCTCAGCATAAGAGAAAAGGTAAGGGATGTACCTTGCCTTATTCCTTCCTCGAGGAGTTATGTATTCTTAGACTCTCCATTGATATTAAACAGTAGGTCGCGAGGAAATGCAGCTCCCATCAACTCAATCCATGCCACAATCCCATCTTGTCATAATAGCCTCCAAAACTCCCCACTCAACTCTATCGAGGTCTTTGACATGTCCAGCTTAACCTGCCATGAAACCATCTTTGCCTTGTCTTCTTTTATTTTTGAGATAGTGCATGCATTCATGAGCAATGACTATGTTGTCTAGTATTTGTCTCCGTTAGGAATGAAAGTCGATTGTTTTTACTTATGCATACCGCTAACACTTCTTTCATTCTCATACTTAATTTTAGAAATAGCTTTGTAAATAACATTACATAAGCTGATTGGTCTAAACCTGCTTTCAAAGGGCGACACTTAACTTTGGGAATCGGGATAGAGAGTATGGTTAATGGACTTAAGCATGCGCTAGGAATGGAAGAAACTGTAATAGCACTTACTATATCCCCGCTTTACAAGGTCCCAATATTTTTGAAAAAAGAAAGGTGGTCATCCCATCGACCGGTGATTTATTAGGATTCATTGAGAAAATTGTTTCTTTAATTTCATTTTCCCTACATGTTTTACTGATTATCATTCATTTGTCTTGTAATAGTCTCGTATATCAAACAAAATCTCATAATCGTTAGTATGACTCAAGAAGAAAAGATCCATGTAGTATCTAGCCTCCTTTCCAATCTCCTCATCATTCCTAGTCCATTCCCCCATTTTCTTTAGCAAATTGATTTTGTTCCTTGTTCTCCCTTTACCATCAAGCTGAAAGAACCGAAGTATTCTATCCCCTCTTTGAAGCCATTGTGTTCTTGCCTTTGTTTCCGTAACATTTCTTCCTCCCTGATGTTTTTAAGTCTGATTCTTTCTTGCAATCATCTCTTCTCCATCATCAGATTCTCTAAGATTTTCCATTTGTTTTGATCGTTCTCTAATGTTTTCTTTGAATTGATACTCACCTTGTTCCTCCATTTTAACAATGTAATCCTGCAGTCTTGTTTTTTTTGTAACTTTGAACATTCTTGACCCTTCCCCGCTTTCATTCCAAGTCAAGTTTGATTTTCATTTCTCTCTCACTCCTTCTTGACCATCTTTTATCAAACAAAAATCTTTTTTTCCTCCCTCATTCCTCTTGAGTGCAGATTGGAGAAGTATTGAGTGATCAAGCAAAACTATCCATGTGCCTAGAGGTTATTCTTTCCACCATTGTTCCAGCCAACTGCGACAAGTTCTCTATCTAATCTCCTTTCACCTCGTTTTTCCCATTTCTCCATGTCAAGGATTACCTTCAAAGTATGGCCACCTATCTGATTCTTCAAAATAAATTCTAGTCTCTAAACCTCAGCTATCCCTTTCTCCTTCCTCCCCTTTTTCCCTATTAGAGAGATGTCATTGAAATCACCCATTATTATCCATCTCTCTCCTCACTTCTTCCGTCATTTATAACCTTCCATTGTTTTTCCTCACTTGGACCTCACAACTAGCATAAATGCCTATAAACCACCAATCCTCTCTAGTCTCGTGATTCTATTGGGGTTCTACTATGGTGAATGCCGTGTATTAATTTTTTGATTCTTGTTTCTTTCTTCCGTAATAAAAGACATTCCACCTCGCTTTGTTCATGGCCTCCACCACAAAACTCCTCAAAATTAGAATCCTTTTCACTTTTTCCATGTACTTAGCTCTATTTTAGTTTCACTCAAAAGATTTCACTAGGTAGGAGGTTATACACTCTAGCAGATTGTTTGCTCTCAGACTTGACACTCCCACACCAAGACTCCTATTGTTCCCTCCTGGTCTTGTTTAGGGTGGCTCCCTTGTTTAATTTCATCCCTGATCTCCACAGATTTCCTTCTCTCCTTCAGTTTCTTTTCTGTAATCGTAGTTCCTCCCTTGTTTCCTCCAGCTTCTTTCTCTTCTCTTATCAAAAGATCTTTTCCATTAAACCGCCTCTTGATTAACAGATCATTTCTTGTTAGTCTGTTCTGGACTCAGTTTCCTGAATTTTTTCCTTTCTTTAAGATTGAGTTTTCTTGTTTACACTTTCTCAATGGGCTTTCATCCTCAGAGAATTACCTCTCTCCGTTTCAGTTCCTAGACTTCCTCTCATTTTGAGTCTGATATTTTAGAATTGATATCATCACTGCTATTCTCCATGCATAGTTTTTTGAGCTCACCTTTTCTTTTTCCTCCTTCTACCGCTTTTATTCTCCATTCTCATAATATCATTCTGAGTACTACAAAGAAATTCCGTCTCCATTCTTTTCTTTGTTTGATGTCTATTTCATCTTTCTCGCTTTCTATTCTCCCAGGTGCAGTTTGATTAAGAGCTTCTTATTTCTTTTTTTTCCCCTGACCTTCCCCTTGCCCATCTCTCTCCCTTCCTGAACCCCTTTCTTCTCCTATTCCTTTTCATCATCTTCCTTTTCTGACTCTTTCCCTGAGTTATTTCTTTTTCTCTTATTAACGGCTTTTTCCCTGAGGAATCCATCTTGTTCTGTATTTTCTTTGTTTGAGTATATTTTATTCTCGAGGTTTCTATCCTTAGTATCCTAACTGAATCGAAGGTATGTC